>WEDG01002021.1:0-131291 GCA_017591395.1 Schistocephalus solidus | reverse complement strand
CGGACAATTTTTGGGTTGCGAAAGATGCTAACGTCAGCGATCGCAGCTGTTGTAGATGCTGAGGCGTTAGCAGGTTTCCCATCGGTAATGCCATTGCAGATGTTAAAGCCTGGATTAGCCACAGATTTAGATTTACTAGGAGTTTTCTTAGGGTTAGTAGATTTGGCAGGCATAGCAGGCATGGTTTGCTTGGGATATGAAAGAAGTGGAGTTGACACAATTTCCTCAAACCAGAAACAAAGGTTAACGGGTGAAGATTCAGCTGGAATCGAAATTCCTGTCGATCCGGAGGGCCGTGGGCTTGCTTTAGCTACAGGACAAACCTCTGAGATAACGTTTTGGTATTGAAGGTGTAGACCAAGGCTTCTTGTTTGCTAATGCGGGTGAAACCCGACGTTCCAATAGGGTTTTATCCTACAGATAAACAACTTGTTTTTCAAATATTGAGCTGAGTGCTCATGCCTAGAGAAAATAAGGTCACCTTCAATCGCTGAAAGTTGACCAGAATAGGAGGGTTTTTACTACGGGAAGATAACCTTTTAGCTTCAGCGACTTTAAAGTTAAAGCCGCACGAGTAAAGGAAATAAAATGCAACGTCCAGGGGGATTTTACTCTTGGGAACGTTTTTTAAAAGAAAATGGAAACTTCTCTTGTGTCGGTCAAGTGACTCAGTACTAACCATGTTTATAAAAGCCTCTAGTTTCACGCATTGTTGAGAAGTGAGTGAAGACAACTTTCCCTCAAAAATGGTACCAAGGATCGTGAAGAGAGAACCATATTTAGACATAAAGGTATTAAAGTTTTCCAGGGCGTCAAGGTCTAATTTCTTCATGCTTAAGGTGGGTTGTTCTAGTGGAAGTTTTACGCGAAGAGGATGTGTGCGTCTAAGTACTGACTGGGGTTCATATTGGTTTTAAAATATAAGTACTTTTCAAATCAATAATACGAAGGAAAAATTGTTACTAGTAACGTTTTTGCGGAATAAAAAGATTTAATATTTTAAGTAAGTCACTGCAAGCAAATATCTGCTAGGTAACGAGTTTAAACTGAAAATAGAATTAGCGAAGAGGCTATGCAGGATGAAAAATTATATCAACTGGTATACCAGTTACTACAAATTATTCTTCGCTGGAAATAAGGTAAACGTACAAATTTTCAAACTCAAGAGCCATTTGCGGGACCACTCATCCAATCAAAGAAAATTTTCTTGGAAATTGTCTGCATCAGCAGCATTGTGGATAACTTTCCAGATTGGAGGAAGATCATGGTTTACCACGTTACCCAAACAACTTAGCACCCCATCTACACATACACTAATAGAACATGCAATTAAGAGGCCTACAAAAGCATACTGCTTAGCAGGAACCGAAACAAAATATTCAGGCACATTTGACGCTTGCGTTCGTCGTACATGGGATATAGGAACCTAAAGAAAGACTGAGTGGTAAAACGACAGACATCAGTAAAATCAGTGAACGTAACAGAAAATGTTTTTCTAGTACCCCCATCAAACTGAACACAAAGCCATACAGTAGAAACTGTCACAAAAATTATTTGTCCTACTTGTGATAGAAATGAAAATATATATCGTAGTCGATGTATTTAAGCATGGATTGTCACCTCGATCCGATGGGTTAATTGAAGTGAAATCGAGTGTTCCATTAAGAATGGGTTCATAAAGATCTTAAACTTGATTATCATGTAGTCTAACACATAAAAGATGAAAGATCAATCATCTATGTACATTCTATATAATTCAGTATAATTCAGTATATATAAGGGAGATAGGCAGAGCCTTTGAAAACCCTATTTACAGATAGACGCTAGCAAAACAAGCAAATGTTACATGGCGATAGTCGTTTTAGTATATCGATCATTGCTGTCGACTTAATATATGTTCATCAAGTAAAAATGCATCAAGTCTTCTTTTAAACATTTCTACGCTTTCAGCCTGAACGACTGAGGCTGTTCCATTCGTCAATCACCCGTTGGGAAATGAAGTTGGCCCGCACTTCAATTTTGGCGTGATTTCTTTTCAGTTTGTATTGGTGACCTCGAAGACTTGTCATGTTTGCCAATTCAAATAAGTTGGCCATCTGAAGAGCACAATCAACTCCTCTGACCAGTTTAAAGACTAAGAGCATATCCCCTCCGTATTGCCTATAAGAGAGAGAGGAAAAATTTTAAGTCTTGCTAGGCGGCCCTCAGAGGGTAGGCATTCCAATCCTCTGACTAGTTTCATTGCCCTCCGTTGAACTTTCTCCAGCAGAGCGTAGTCATGTTTCGTCCAAGGGCGCCACGCCTGAACGCAATATTCCAACACCGGCCGGATAAATGTTCCAAATACGCGTCCAAAAAAACTCTCCGTCAAAATTAACGAAGGACCTCCTGATTGCGCCTAAAATACACATAGCTTTCTTTTGCGATATTCGCACAGTGCGACGATGGTTTGAGAGTTGGTGTTATCCATATACCCAAGTCCTTTAGAATATTAACCTCCTGGAGTTGGTGACCACTGATGAAGTACTGGTATTCAAACCTAATCATCCTTCTGGAACTAGACCGCAGTCGGATTATTTGGCATTTGTTAAGATTAAGGTTCAGCAGCCACTCATCACACCATGTTTGCAAGCGATCTAAGTTTTGTTGTAATTTCCGCGCATCCTCCGGTTTTTTTCAATCGAGTTCCATAACTTCAAATCGTCAGCGAACATTACCTTCTCGCATGTCAGACAATCCAGGCAGTCGTTTACGTATATCAGAAACAAAATGGGACCCAGAACGCTGCCCTGCGGAACTCCACTGTGAACGGTTTCAAAGTGAGACTTGGCGTCTCCGATACAAACACGCTGGCGCCTGTCTGTGAGAAAGTCGGCCAACCATTTGAGTAGGTTGCCAGTCACACCCATTTGACGGAGCTTAAAGATCAGACGTTTGTGTGGAACCCTGTCAAAGGCTTTGCTAAATTCAATGTAGACCGCATCGACTGACAAACCCATTTCTAATGATTTTGTCTAACTTTCCATGGATGTGAGCAGGTTTGTGAGGCAGGATCGACCACTTCGAAATCAATGTTGATATGAACTTAGCAAGTTATTCTCTTCAAGATGTCTCATCAGTTCCGTTTTAATTATCTTTTCCATCATTTTGCAACAGATACTTTTGAGGCTGACTGGTCGAAAACTGTTTGGTGATGTCCTCTCGTAAAAGTGGTGACGTAGGATTTGTGGGTGTGAGTAAGTAGGAGGAATTAGAAGTGGTTCACACAAACCAATGCAAAATTTGGTATGATTTGTGAAATCTGTACGACGAAGCCCGTGCTCGTAGGTGGAGATACAGATTCTTTGGGGTAGATTATAGATAACAGAGGACACAACGAAGAAGTTAGTGAGACGCAGGAGCACAAATGCTGAAATGTTAATCTGATGGCGTTGAACAAAATGTTCGTTTATGCCGTTGAGGCTTTGCGGCAACCAGCATTGCATAAATTACTACTTCAAGGATAAGCAATCAAATCTTATTAGGGTATGCAGCAGGAAAAAAGATTTTATCAAATGCATATTCTAAATTCGGATACAGGGTCGGATAAAAAAGTAGTCAGTGCCATATTTAGATATTTCGTTTCAAATGAACGTAAGCTTATGTGTTTCGAAATACTTCGGTTTATTTAGGGTAATAGGCATTGCCTTCGAAGAGCCAATTAAAAAACGGTACAATATTAATCTTAAAATACGTAAGTTACTAGAAAATAGGGAGTAGCATATGCAATATTAAAAATATTTTTATAAAGTGTGAATTTTATCAGACCTCCTAACGGATAAAGCTTAACTCAAAATAATGGATATCATCGTTATCTGTAGGCATGAACAAAGGTTTTTTTTTGGTGTGACAATAATTTCTTTTGACGTATATATATATTGTCATGCCAGCCACTATAGAATTCTCGCAAAGTCTGTTCCAGGCACCTACCACTCGGTGCGAAAACGAGCATTTTCGAATATCTATGTGAGATAAGGGTCCTCGAAGTTTGAGGGAAATCCCACGCAAGTTTATTGCTGTGGCTGGTGCAACGAAATCGTCAAAATGCAGGGTGCAGTTCCGGTTCCCCATACGGTTGGTCTGTATGAGATCTCCTCGGATCTACCGGTACTCAAGGGGGAATAAGTTATGAGCATCAAATCTGCATTCCGATGATAAGGTATTTAGGCCTTTCAAAATATTTGACGCCCTCCTTTGAAGCCCTTCCAGCAACTTAGAATATGTATTCAGCTAAGAGCGTAACGCCTGGATTCCATATTCCGGTTGCGCACAAATAAAGACTCCGTATAATTTTCCAACTAGCTCCCTATCTATATATATGAACGTTCTTTTAATGATGAACAGAGCCGCAATTGCCATCTTAGCCGCCCTGTGGCAACGAGAGGGGGGCTTTATGGATGAAAAAATGGTTATTCCAAGATCTTTTACTTTAGTTACATTTGACAGGCACATTTAGCTAAGGAAGTATTGAGGAGCATCATCATTGGCTCTCTCCTTCTTCGTTTTTAGCTGCAGTTTAACACACATCTCAAGGTTAAACCTCAATAACAATTTATCGCACCATTCATGTAAGTAGTTAAGTCCCTCTTGCAGAATTTTTTAGAATTAAGCATTTATATATGGTTAGCATTGGCAAAGGCACTGTCTAAAAAGGTGAAAGGGCACCCTTTGGACCACCCTTAAGAATCTACAAATCAATCGAGGACCCTGCAAGGACTTCGTTCAAGACTGACCGGACTTCAGAAGAGCAGAGAGGGCTGGAGCAACTATAGGCGGATCCGCTCGGATCACCATTGTCAAAGTCAAAAGGTCGTATCACAAGTCTGAAGCGTCTACGACCCATAAGCTCAACACCCTTTACTCCAATTGTGGCACTGCTGCCACTCGATCGAATATCTTCAGGTTCAATGCAATAGCAGCTCGATGAATCCACTTATGGCCTCCACCGTTGCCTCTACCACAAAACCCACGATGGCTATGTGTACTTTCAACATCCACGCTCCTACCATCGGTGAGAACATTCCGGATGCCCTGCTGCCGGCATATTTGCTCCCAATGTTAGCGATGTGGACTTGAGCCTAACACATTATCACTGCGATCACACCTTCACCTCACGAATCAGCCCCGTCGTTCACTTGCGAATCCGCCGCACAGAAATTGGAGGACCAGTGTCCAGAGCAAACACTCGCACCCAACATAACTACCTAAATGGCCCACACATATGTAGTCATCACATAAGCTTACTCAGCCTTAGGTACGCAAAATGACAGCAGAAATAACCGCAATCTATAGAAACCACCTCGCAAATCTGACAACTCCTCCACAATCAACACTAACACCTCCTCTCTCCCTCCCTCAATAGCGACAATACCCCTCACAACATCGTCATGGTTATGATCTTGCCTCAAGCCTTGATGATCGCCGTTCAACCACATCTAGATCGAATCCCCAAAGCAGAACTCCTCAACAAGGGTGGAATATTAGAAGGATACTGACGTATTATTACAGCGTATTTCAGACAAAAAGAACATACGAATATTTACAAGGTTGGACTGCAGATGGACCAATCACATATTGTCCTTGAGGGGTTGGCATCTTAACAAAGCCTCCCGACTTATCCGAACGATTTATTAGAGCACTAATCCCTGTCGGCAGCTTGCGCGATATTACCATGCGCACGACCTATGGGTGAATCGATAGTGCTGCGTGGGAAAGAGTCAGCAAAGCGGAGTGTGAGCGAATTGTTAAGGATGGCTCCTCCTAACGGTCACCACCACTAGCACGGTGGACATCAATCAATCTTGCCAGTATTGCCGCCACACATACCCATCCCGCAGCGGCATTGTTAATCAGTTACGAATATGTCGCATTGATGCTCACTAGCCAGTGCCAGGAGCAAGAGCTTGCACAAGCTGTCCTTACCTCAAATTCCCGTAATGTCTCGAAAAGTTATTCACCGCATACGTCTCCATGAAGACCTGTGGTAAAACACAGCCGTTCAAACCACACTAAAATTCAGCTCACCAGCACATACGGCAGTTCGACCGTCGATTTCGACGATGTCCACCGTATGCTCCATGGAAGGGTGGAGCAGGGACGGTGACTTTCGCGTGAATTAGTTTAAAGTGATAGTAGCCTTGCGCTGCAGCTACCGCTCTCTCTCCTCCTCCCCCACCTGAGCCCGGTGTCAAGACAGAGTCAAGAAGACCGGAGGTGGGAGAGGACGCAGGTGGCTGGCGCGGCCGGGTCCCCTAAGTCCTAGCCGCACCTAGGCGTGCCACCACACCTCCATGTTTGGCATTCGTTATGGGAGCGCAACCCGAATAACGCCTGCCATGCCCTTATATGGCCCCCGTGTTGGTCCAACGCATCTACCACGTGGCCCGTTTAGGGGGCTAACCAGCACATACACCATACATAAAACTACCCTTCATAATCCACAACAGACACGGAGCAACAACCTTCGAAGTAAGATGGAGTGTGTTCTTAGACTCCTTCCTGTGCCCTTTGCATTACTCTGATGCATGGGAGATGCCAGCCGCCCATTCCATTTGTGTGAGTACCTAGAGCGTTGTATAGTAGGCTAGGTTGTGTGCAGCAAGCTTGGACGGGCTGTTAAACTCTATTTACCACTCGCACCCAATCTTAAGGTCAGCTAGTTTACCTGCCCGGTGCACCGGAGAGATAAGAAAGAAGAAGAACGAAGCTGAGGGCTCTGCCCACACGGCACTTCAGCGTTTTCGAAACTGTAATAATCCGGACGCGCTTGGAGTTATCACTCTGCGTTAAAGATCGCTGTTTGAAAGATTGTCTACTGACGGTATAACTCATATTTTGAAGTGAGTCCTGCGTGTGCTAGCATAGGGGCTCACAGGTAGATTAAAATTCAGACTGTGCAGTTCTTTAATGATGTGGACCTTGAAACCTCTCACGTATGTTAGATCCTAGCCTCCAGACCCTTCTTACGAAACCCTGATGTGTTATATGGGGAAACAGGCCAGTTGTGACACTCGCAGCTGGATTGTATCGCTCTGTAAGCCCCTGTGACCTCTCTCAGAATAAACTAACACACCAATTCTGACTGTCGGCTGGTGCATGGTGCCCGACAGCGCTCAGCACCGATTCACCTGAATAACATGAAAATAGGAAAAACACATATAATGATATATATTCAGGAGTTTTTTTTCACTGCCAGCCTCTACCCACTGAATATTTCACCTGACAATGCCTGTAAACCGGTATTAAATACAACTATTATTATTATTATTATAATTGATCTGGCCTTGCGCTAAAAGTTTCCTTGCAAGGCTGCCAACAGACGGGAAAAGTTGGTCCTATTCGTCAGACAGGGAGGCAGATAACAATGGTTTTTTCTTAATATGACCTTTTCTGGCACTCCAAATCGGTTAGATTTGGAGTCGTCAAACTTCCTTGTTGTGCAAAATTCTGGTCCATTGCGTATAGACCAGGGTGTGTTGTGACATACCCGGGAACGGTTTCATGTCATCTCAGTCATCTGCACCCAAGCCCACCTCCAGTCTTCGTGATTGCATCTTAAAACCAGGTCTCGGTGGATGAAGGATGAGATAATGCAGTAGATGCAGCGCACGTTTAATATCACTACACACTATTCACGTGCAAGTCCCCGTACCTGAGCTCACTTACCCATGAAAAAACACTGAACCTCATTGGCAATGACGGTCAAACTCACACCAGGCCTAGGAAGACGGATTCTAAACCTCCGAAAGTGTCAACTCTCTCGCCACAGGCAGCGGTTGTAGTCAGCATTTGGACGGAAAATGAAATACGTGCCGTTCACGGGTTGAAATGCTACAATCTTAACTGCGCTTGGATGGTAAACAAACGAGGTTCTCAATGATTTTCCTGTGAATATTATTAGCCTTATGGAAATAATTGTCAGAATCAATCTCCCGGTACACAGTTATTAGCAAATCGAATGAAACCTGACATAGAGGAGCAATTAAGAAGCGAAATTTGGAAATAAATATTAATAAAAGCAAGAGTTTTAAAACGACTAGGGTAATGTTCATGGTTTAGATCCTTTGTTCAAGTCGAGGTGTGTTAACTAAGGCCAGACATAGGATGTGGAACAGCTAAGCATCACTATGCCTGCTAAGTATGCCAGACCATTGATGCTTTCGATTGCTTACCGTTCGCCTCATCATACTTCTAAACAGGGTGTCATTCTCTTAACGGAACTGTACAAAACCAATGAAAGGGAAGATGTCATTATCTCGGATAATTTACCGCTCGTGGTATTGATTGGTAAACGTGACCTTTAAACAGGGAAAAAGCCGAGTACTTTTCACAGTTCTACCGCTCAGTCTTCACAAACGAGGCCAGGTTCCTTCGTCCCTCAGTGGATAACCCGCCGACTGCAAGCATTAGCCACATACTATTCTCAGAATTTCTGATCCAAAAGGAATTAAAAAGAACTAAAAGAGTCGAAATCCCCAGGACCAGACGAGCTTCCACCCAAGCTTCTGAAAGAACTCGCCAATGAACTTTCCGCACCTTTGTCAGTGCTCTTTCAAAAGTCCTTTGACTCCGGAACACTTCCTTTCGATTGGAAGCTGGCACATATAACTCCCCTTGTACAAAAGCGGTAGCCGGGCGTCAGTGACAAACTACAGGCCCATAAGCTTAACATGCATCCTTGGCAAGATTATGGAAAGGATCATCAAGAGCGAATTGGTGAAATTCCTAGAGACTCATAATTTGTTATCAAGCTGTCAACACGGGTTCAGAAAAGGAAGATCATGCACAACGAATTTGCTGTATTCGATCCAGAGGTGGACCCAAGCACTTGAAGATAGACACGCGGTTCACATTGCCTTCATTGACTTTCAAAAGGCCTTCGATACTGTGCCGCACGAGAGACTGCTTTACAAGCTAGAAAGAATTGGAATCAGAGGTAACCTCCTCAAGTGGATCGAAAACTTCCTCGTGGGTCGGCGCCAGGTTGTGTGCATCGGCCAAGAGAGGTCAAGGGTCTGCTGCGGTCGAGAGTGGGGTTCCTCAGGGTTCAGTACTAGGGCCAATACTGTTTTTAATATACGTGAACGATTGTGTCAGGAATCTCGACTGTGAAGCAGCAATGTTTGCCGACGACATTAAAAATCTGGAATGTAATCCAGAGCCCCTGCTGACGAAGATAAACTGCAGATCAACCTAACTCGGTTGGAGGAGTGGTCGAATCATTGGCTTTTGCGGTTCAACGTCGATAAGTGTACAATACTTCGCTTAGGCAACCCGTCTGGATCTGCCGAAATTAGAAGTTACTTTCTCAACGGTGAAGCCTTAAAAGACGTGGAAACCCAAAGGACCTTTGGTGTGCTGATGACTACCACCTTAAAACCATCGTCTCACTGCTCGAAAGTGGCGAAGAGGGCAATTTCGGTGTTGCATGCCATCAGACGAGCCTTTTTGGATTTCGATGAAGATCTTTTTGCTAAGACCTTTGGAACATTCATTAGGCCACATTTGGAATATGCTATGCACGCCTGGAAACCCTGGACAGTTCAAGATCAGAACTGCCTCGAAAGAGTCCAGAGGAAAGCCACCAAAATGGTTAGAAGTCAAAGCTCCTTGCCATATCCCACCCGCCTAATGAATCTTAATCTGTTCCCTTTGAGTTATAGGCAAATGCGTGGTGATCTCCTGCAGACATTCCGCATTGTGAAGGGATTGGATTGTTGCCTGGAATTCTCGGACTTCTTTGAATTTGCCACCACGACCCATCTCCGAGGTCACCCATTGAAACTGCGTGTCCAGCAGGCGAGACTGGATGTGCGCAAGTTCTCCTTCTCTGTCAGAGTGGTTAAACCATGGAATGCCCTCCCTGAAGACGTTGTGATGTCACCATCGCTGGAAAGCTTTAAAAGGAACCTTGACAGTTTTATGTTCCGCAACGAGCCTGAGCGATGAGGCATTTATCTTAACCCTCGAGAGTCGTGCACCACTTGTCAACTTTTATGACCGCCTTTTGTACCTTGGCAACCCACACGGTTTCTCTGTATACCGCACTTAATTTTACATTACAAATAGGGTACTCAAAGGCCCATGCCTATTTCCCTCAATAAATTGAATTGAATTGAATTGAATCACAAACTACTACAATGGGCAACATACAAAATGCTCTAACAGAAATTCTCAGACATTCATAATAATCGCGGTGTTCATAAAACGCCCTCTCTTGCTACACTCTTCGAAAAACTAATTGCAAAACAAATGACGGATTTTTGCTAAGTAATTAAATTATAAACTTTTCCCAACACGGCTTTTTACTAAACCGCTCTTGTGAAACCTGTGACATGTCTTTTCTAAATCTACTAATCTCTCTTCGTAATGATAATCTATCTGTAGTTGTTATCTATTTTGATCTTAGTAAGGCATTCGATAAAGTGCCTCATAGACGACTTCTAGCTAAACTAGAAGCTATAGGATTTCGTAGTCCCCTTACTGACCTTATTTGATCATACCCAAACGATCGAAAAAATTTTTAAGTAGGGTTTTTATACTGAAGTACTACCCCGATTGTTAGTGGTGTCCTTCAAGGTACCGTATTAGGTCCTTTGTTGTTCTTACTGTATATAAATGATATTTCATCGATAGTTAAAAATTTTCAATCTTTTATTTACGCTGATGACCTCAAATGCGTGCATTCCTTCTCTTAGTCTACGACCGAACGATGCCTAGAACAAATTCATTCGGACTTAGACGCTCTTTCGGCCTGGAGCTCCACATGGCTAGTGGAGTTCGCACCTTCTAAGTGTCACTACATGAGTTTTGGGCCTGTAAGGCTGCCGCAACCTGCTATTTTTAAACGTTGCCCTATGATTGAATGTTCATCCATCAAGGACTTGGGCTTCACCAATAAATTAGATCTTTCGCCTCATGCCGAGAGAATTACGGCCAAAGCTGCTCAGAACAAAACTTGAAAATTGTAGACAACAAAATAGTCAAAACGGTGCGCTCGTTTTTATGGGAACATCCGGTGAAATTGACGGCAACCACGCCGGTCAAAAGCCCTACCAAATGCCTATAGATTTTAACCCAGACAGGAGACTGGATATATCTTGTGAAATATCCAGCAAAAATCGCCATGTGGAAGAAAGAACCAAACATCTTCAGAAATCAATGGAATAAAATAATATTTAAATGATGTACGCAAATGTGCAGAGTCTATTGAACAAAATGGATGAAATTAAACTGGTCGTGGACCATTTACAGCCTGACTTCATAGCTCTAACTGAAACATGGTTAAATGAACAAATCGCAGACACAGAAGTCCGAATAGACGGTTTTCAGCTTATCCGCATGGATAGAAACGGACGTAGGGGTGGTGGAATCGCAATGTTTATACGAGAAGGCATTGACTTCATTCCGGATGGGCCCTCGCCAAATAGGATATCGTCTTGCGAAATAATTTGTTGTAAACTGAAAGTCCCAAACCAACCAGACCTGCATATTTCCATGGTTTATCGACCCCCAGGACAGCGAACGGACACGGACAAAGCACTCATCACAGAGGTAAAGCAAATCGGCCGTAGCAAACACTTATTAATACTTGGAGATTTCAACGCTCCCAATATCGATTGGGTGTCAATGTACTGCTCGCGATCAGAAAATTCATTCGAACAGAAATTACTACAGTTGGTAAATGACGAGTTTCTTACCCAAAATGTCACAATGAAGACCCGGTTCCGAAATGGGCTGCAGTCAAGCTGTTTAGATCTAATCATTAGTAGAGACGACAATTGCATCCTTGCATTAAGTTCTTACGTGCCGCTTGGACGAAGTGATCATTGCGTTCTTGCTTGGGAGTACAGTCATTTTTCTGTACCCAAATGTCGTGCAGTTAGGCAGAGAAATGTATGGAAAGGGGATTATCCCAAAATGAAAGAATTACTGAATGGGATAGACTGGAGCCCTGCACATGTACCTGACCCAAATGCTGCCTGGTTTTTCATTAGTAACTTGATTCAGCAGTTGGTTGAAAAATTCTGCCCACTTAAAAGGCGATCGTGCGTCTCCCGACCCGAGTGGGTGACATCGGAAATAAAAAGAAATCTCAAGAAGAAAAGAAGACTGTGGAGAACATATGCCAGATATCAACAACCCGAAAATTTTTCTGCTTTTAAGAAACAGCGAAATCGGTGTCGGAATCTTCTGAGAAAAGAAAGATCAGCCTTTGCGTCGGAAATAGTCAAAGACATACCAAGAAATTCGAAAAGGTTTTATGCTAGCGTTAATAAGGCAAAACTAAATCGCGACTGCATTCCTTGTCTTAAAGACAATCAGGGAAACAGGTTAACTGATAACTCTGATAAGACCAGCCTCTTATCCAATTTCTTTATGTCCGTGTGTACCGAGGAACCACCTTTTGACGAGGACGAATACTACAGTACTGCCACATCTACAAACAAAATAAGCTCGGTGTCGTTCCCAATGGACACAGTAAGAAAAACTCTGAAACAGCTACAGCCCAGTTAATCACCTGGCCCAGATGGTATATCCGCAAAAGTTCTCAATGAACTCACAGACCAGCTGGTCTCTCCGCTCTCCAAGATATTTGAAAGTTCGATGGAGGCGGGGGCTCTGCCTACCGAGTGGAAGATAGCCAACATAACCCCTTATCTATAAAGGAGGAGAGAGGACATCACCAAACAGTTTCCGACCAGTCAGCCTCACAAGTATCTGTTGCAAAATGATGGAAGATAATTAAAACGGAACTGATGAGACATCTTGAAGAGAATAACTTGCTAAGTTCATATCAACATGGATTTCGAAGTGGTCGATCCTGCCTCACAAACCTGCTCACATCCATGGAAAGTTAGACAAAATCATTAGAAATGGGTTTGTCAGTCGATGCGGTCTACATTGAATTTAGCAAAGCCTTTGACAGGGTTCCACACAAACGTCTGATCTTTAAGCTCCGTCAAATGGGTGTGACTGGCAACCTACTCAAATGGTTGGCCGACTTTCTCACAGACAGGCGCCAGCGTGTTTTGTATCGGAGACGCCAAGTCTCACTTGAAACCGTTCACAGTGGAGTTCCGCAGGGCAGCGTTCTGGGTCCCATTTTGTTTCTGATATACGTAAACGACTGCCTGGATTGTCTGACATGCGAGAAGGTAATGTTCGCTGACGATTTGAAGTTATGGAACTCGATTGAAAAACCGGAGGATGCGCGGAAATTACAACAAAACTTAGATCGCTTGCAAACATGGTGTGATGAGTGGCTGCTGAACCTTAATCTTAACAAATGCCAAATAATCCGACTGCGGTCTAGTTCCAGAAGGATGATTAGGTTTGAATACCAGTACTTCATCAATGGTCACCAACTCCAGGAGGTAAATATTCTAAAGGACTTGGGTATATGGATAACACCAACTCTCAAACCATCGTCGCACTGTGCGAATATCGCAAAGAAAGCTATGTGTATTTTAGGCGCAATCAGGAGGTCCTTCGTTAATTTTTGACGGAGAGCTTTTTTTGGGCGCGTGTTTGGAACATTTATCCGGCCGGTGTTGGAATATTGCTTTCAGGCGTGGCGCCCTTGGACGAAACATGACTACGCTCTGCTGGAGAAAGTTCAACGGAGGGCAACGAAACTAGTCAGCGGATTGGAATGCCAACCCTATGAGGGCCGCCTAGCAAGACTTAAAGTTTTTCCTCTCTCTTATAGGCAATACAGAGGGGCTCTAGCCTGCCCAACACCCAGTTCATGTGGACCTACCGGGCCAAGTGAATTGGTTACCAGTACTCACTCAGCTGAAAGATCTGAGTTACAAACGGGCCCTCGTTTGAGTCGAAAAACATAATTTAGTCATTAAAGGGTCCCGGAGTCAGCTTCAAGTATTCCAAAAGGAGCGAGTCAAACATGACTTAGATCTCCTTCAATTGTTTGCAAAAAACGATGCTAACGGACGGCGAGTCCATCCACATTCTCAAGGCATATAGAATAGGGAAAAGCTCTGTCCGCACCCGAATCAAATTCTCGACCAAGACCTCTTAAAAATCATCTTGGAAAACGAAGCACAGGCACAGCTCCTGCTACAGAGAAAAACAACCCTACTGGGGCCTGCATTCTGAAGTTTTTTTTCAACCGGAATACGGACTGAAGGAGAGACAAAAAATGAGACAGTTAATAATAGAACTGGAAACACGAAGGACCAATGGCGAGGCACATCTCCAAATAAGAAACGGACAAATTGTTCAAGTGAAAAGAACATTTCTTTGGCCGAAGGCATTCACTCTGACAGCCTAACTGTCCCTTCTCAGAAACCAAAACGTGCGCGCTTAAATTATTCGTATTAAATGCCAGATCTCTGCTTAATAAGATGCCATTGCTCCAGACTCTGGTTTAATCCACTGCCCCGACATTGTAATAGTTACAGAGACTTGGGCAACACCCTGTGTATCCAACTCTGAACTCAATATTCAAGGGTACGACTATATTCGTAACGATCGACACGAGGGCCGTGGCGGAGGAAGCTGCATCTATATTAAGCAGCCACTTACCTTTCTGCCGTTGGATTATCGACAATTTACCGCGGTAGAAGAGAGTTGTTGGCTCCGAGTAGTTCTTAAAGATAACTACTCTTTACTCGTCGGTTGTGTCTATCGCCCCCCAAACGCAAGTGGGGATTACGATCTCCGTCTCTCACAGGCATTTCATGCCGCAGTTGACCTAAATATGAAGTACTGCTTGATTGCAGGTGACTTCAATCTCCCTGAAGTTCATTGGTTTCCACCTTCCGGTCCTGCAAAGTTCGAAAACTTGCTTGAGGCCATAGATACTGGCATGTGGGGATCAGGTAGTTGATTTTTCCCACCCGAGGATCAAACATACTTGATCTTATCTTCTGCAGAGGTTGTCAGCCACTGTCAGTTTCACCTTTAGACCCACTTGGGAGTTCAGACCATGCTATAGTTGCTTCTTCACTAGAAATCGAGGCTGATGAAACGTTTTCAAAAAATATAGCTTTTTCCACGATTTCCGATCAGCAAATATGGGGAATTACTAACACATCTTAATTCCCACGATTGGACTAACTTCTTTCTATGTTTGGATGTGAATGTTTGTACTGATACATTCTACCAAGTTCTAGGTCCACTCATTTCTCGTTTTGTTCCTCGTAAGAAAAATAATTAATGTCAAGGATGAAGTCTACCTCCCTTTACCTTTCCGCCGTAGATTGCGTAGACTCTCGCGTCGTTTTCATCGACTAAATGACACTTCCGTCCTGCCATTGATCCAGCAAATCTTTGAACAGGCTAAGAGGCTCTCCGAAGAAAAAGCGACTAGCTGAAGAGGTTAACTTTGCCGAAAACCCTTCGTACAATGTTGCAAAACTCTTTTCGCGGACTGTAAAATCGCAGAGAAAAACTCAGTACCCTGTACTTCGAGATGCTTTTTGGAAACCCTATAGCTGACGCTAAGTTGACGGCTGATAGCTTCAATGCTTTCTTGTCTAGAACTTTCAGTGAACATTCGGTCGCCCCCTTCCAAACGTCCGGGTTTGGACCGGTAACGTCCTCGAAAACATAACTTTTTACCCTCTGGGACGTAACCGTAGCCATTCGGCGTTCTCGCCAATCTTACAGTCCTGGACCAGATGGCGTCCCGGTCAGCGTTCTAAAGGCGGATGCAAATGATATATTTCCGTCACTTCTGTATAAGATATTCAATCTTGCTCTTGAAAGTGAAACCTTCCCTATTTTATGGAAGGAATCGCACATTTTGCCTATACCCAAACACGGCAGAACTACGTCATTTGACGACTTTAGGCCAATAAATACACTGCCAGCAGCCTCGAAGATATTAGAGACCTTGATTAAAGACAAGTTGATGCGTCACCTAACAGAGAATAACCTACTTAATGCGGCTCAGCATGGTTTTCGAAAAAGATCTTGTGACACCTGCCAGCTCTCTTACTTTGATCATGTGCTACAATCTAGAGATAGTGGTTTTGCAATTTACACCGTTTATTTCGACTTCACGAAGGCTTTTTGATCGTGTTGACCACGATCTCCTCCTGCTGAAACTTACCTCCTTCGGCATAGGTAACAAGCTTCTGAACTTAATATCCTCCTATTTGAATGATCGCGCACAACGGGTAAAAATTTCCGATGTTATCTCCAACCCCACGCACGTGAGGAGTGGCGTTATTCAGGGTAGTGTACTCGGCCCGCTTCTATTTTTGCCTTTTTGTGAACGATGTTCCTGATTGTTTTCAGTATGGTAGGCCCTTTATGTACGCTGATGATTTAAAAGTTGCCTATCGTTATAAACCGGTCGATCGCCACATTGTGCTTGAGCTCTTAAAAAGGATCTTCAAGCCTTCGCTCAGTGGTGTCGCACATGGCGCCTTTCGCTCTCTTGGCACAAATGCTCCGTTATGGTTAGTTGTGACAACCATCAGCCCTCATCTAAGCATAGACGGTCATGACTTAAATGTGCCCGGGTTTATAACGGATCTGGGCATATCATATTCTAGTAGTCTTAATCTGTCAGAGCACTGCGCCCTGATTGTCTCTAAAAGCACGCCAAACCACTGGGTTTATTCTCAGAAATTTTAAAACCCTCAATATTAGGACCAGCCTTTATAAAAATGTATGTCAGACCTAGTCTGGAATACTGCTCGTTTCTATTTAGCCTTCTGCACGCGAGTGAACGGAGGAAGATAGAATCAGTCCAGCACTTCTTTACTAAAAGAGTTATTACTTCAGAGCACAGAAACTTGTCCTACCAACAACGCTGTGAGCTTACAAGCCTCGACCCGTTGTGGCTTCGTAGATTACAGAAGGGACTATTTTACTGTTCAAGCTTTTTAAACGGTTTTACCTTTAACCCCCTTACATCCCTGAGGCAGCTCGACCACTGTCGGCGCACCAATCATAGAGATGTATTCTTATTTCTTCCTTTGGCACGCACCGTTAAATACCGTCAGTTTTTTCGGTAAACGCTATAGCAATCTGGAATAAACTACCCAGAAGTATTAAAAATTCAGCAAAACTATCCTTTGTTTACGAGAGCTGTCACTAGTTTTTCTACATTCAGGACACCTTCCGCGAATTTTTGGGTGCTGATTCTCTGGAAGCTCTTTTTCCGTTCTGATGGCGTCCACGGACTCTGAATCCTATGCCGGACTTCATGCTGAAGGCAATATTGCTGGCTCTGCAGTCCGTAATCGGGTTATTCCTCAGTCTACAGCTAGCAGCCGCTCGCCGGCATACTTGCTGCTAGTACAGAAGACCAGATCCACAACACCGAAAGGAGAAGTACTACACTGTGCACCTGTGTCAACACTTCCCTGTCCTAAACTTTAATCTGTTCAACAAGCTGCAGTTTTTTTCTCCTGAAAATACCTTAAAGAACGATCAGGAGTTTTTTTCACTGTCAGCTGGACCCCTTACTGTATATATCCCTTTTGACCTTGCCTGTAAACTGGCAATAAATAAAATAATAATAATAATAATATGATCTTAGTCTTCAAACTTGTCAGAGGAGTTGATTGTGCTCTTCAGATGGCCAACTTTTTTTGAATTGGCAAACATGAAAATTCTCCGAGGTCACCAATACAAACTGAAAAGAAATCATGCCAAACTTGAAGTGCGGGCCAACTTCATTTCCCAACGGGTGATTGACGAATGGAACAGCCTCAGTCGTTCAGGCTGAAAGCGTAGAAATGGTTAAAAGAAGACTTGATGCATTTTTACTTGATGAACATATATTTAGTCGACAGCAATGATCGATATACTAAAACGACTATCGCCATTTAACATTTGCTTGTTTTGCTACTGTCTATCTGTAAATAGGGTTTTCAAAGGCTCTGCCTATCTCCCTTATATATACTGAATTATACTGAATTATAGATTTGCGGCTTTATTGCTTATAATTTCTACCTTACTGAAATTAAATGAAGACTTTATTGTATGTTTGTACTACCCATTCTCGAATTTTGCTGTCCTATCTTTGGTTTAATGAACAATTCTAGCCATTCAAAAATTGAAAATGTCCAAATACATTTCACAAAAAACTCCTGTTTCCGACTCTTTCAACTACTTCCTACTCAACAAGATGTCAGCTAACGAAACTAAAATTTCTTTGGGTGCGGAGACGTGAAGCAGGCTTTTGTCTCCTTTTTCCGACTAAATAATAGCTCAACTCTCCCCAAGATTTCTGTTATTACCCCCGTTAGTCTTCCTTATAACATAAGATATTCTGCCCTAATTATACCTCCCCCAGCATCCTCCACGTGTAAGCGCTCTCTCTTCTTTGCTTCAAGGTACAGTTTTCTTTGGAATAACTTGCCAATTTAAATTAGGTCTTTAACTAGTCTATCTGCATTCAAGTGAAGACTGCACATTTATCTTACCACTGATTCTATTAACCTTTTTTTTTTTTCATCTTTTCCGAGTAGCTTTCCCCATGGCTCGGAGAAAGGACAATCGGGAATTTAAGTGACCTTCTTGAAACTAAATTTTCGCTACCTCGAGTCGCCCATGAACTATGATGTCTCCTTATATCACCAGTCATCCAAACGATGAAGTCATTTGGACGCACGCATTCGGTGGCCCACAGTCTAAAATGCTGCCGTTTCTTTGGATACTAAACATAATCAGAATTCAATTCTGGATCCTAAGACGCCGAGGACTTAAGTTCATTGACGCATTTTCATGGGATTTTGTTTCAAACGCCTAAGTGATCAAGAACGAATCATCTCGACGTTTCATTATCTCATTCTGAAATTCTACTGTAGTATTAACCTACTCTACCACCGAACCTTATTTTTCACGCAGTTTTTTCTTCTACCTTCTATTCGAAAATGAAGGCCTATTGAACTCTGCCTCCATTTTTAAGGTAGGAGTTTTTTTCACTGCCTATTTTTTCTAGTTCACCATTAATTTCAAACAATCGCTAACTGTCGACCTAGCAGGACAAGTTCTGTCTACATTATTAAGTATTTGTACATTTTATCTGCACACATTGTCATAACTTTATTTCCTT
The DNA here is from genome assembly GCA_017591395.1 of Schistocephalus solidus. NCBI lineage: Eukaryota > Metazoa > Platyhelminthes > Cestoda > Diphyllobothriidea > Diphyllobothriidae > Schistocephalus > Schistocephalus solidus. Next base: position 112,213 of record WEDG01002021.1, on the reverse strand, counting down.
ACTAATGTTTGTTTAGACAGTGCCTTGCCGGTGCTAACCAAATATAAATTCTAAATTCAAGATAAGGTTTATCCAGTAGATGTCATATTTTTTCCCCTAAAAAAGCCTTTGACAGCGTATCACAGGCTCCTTTTGGGACGTTGGAATAGGAGAAAGGATATTTAAATGGATCAGGAGTTTCTTGTCATTTAGCTTAAATAAAGTCATTATTGGTAAATGTAACTTGGAATGGGAAAAGTAGATATTGGTGACCCGCAGAGTTATGTTTTGTGTCCGCTACTATTTCTAATCTACATGATTGATTGCCTCCATGACTAAGACTGTGAAGCTCTTATGTTTGCAGATGATATAAATATGGACTGAAGTCAGCTGTGCTGACGATACAAAAAGATTTTAATCAAATATCGCCAAAGTGATTGTCTGGTCGACCAGGTGGCCTCTTAAGTTTAATTTATCTACGTGTGTGGTCCCACACATTAGCGCCAGTCAAAAAGTATCTCAGAAACACCAGTATTTTGCTGATAACACTGCACTAAAAGAGGTGAAAACGCACAAATATCTGGGCATGTGGAGAGCTGCGAACTTGATGCTATCAGAATACTGTAAGAAAGCGGTCCGAAAGGCAACTAGTATATTGCACTGGATCAGACAGGCATTTAAACGTACCCCCTCATCTCTTCGGCAAAACCTTCGGCGTCTTCATGAGTTAACTAATGTTTGTTTAGACAGTGTCTTGCCGGTGCTGACTAAATATAAATTCTAAATTCCTAATTGCATTTTGATTAAGGAATGCCAGTTTGGACACCGTCGATGAAGAAAGATTTTGATCCCCTCGAGCAGTTGCAACGGAGTTCGAAACAGATGGTCTACCGTTTTAAGTATTTACCTACCAGGAGAGGTTGAAGAAGCTTCATATATTCACCCTGTCTTACAGGCACTTAAGGTATTGCCTGCTCCGGACATTTGGGATTATGCGTGGTTATGGCTTCTCTCCGAGGTCGGAGGATTTCTTCTAGTTTGCCTGCACAACTCACCTGCCCAGTCGACCTAACAAGGTCACAAGCTAACGCACGCGATTGGAACTCAGAAGGTTTTGCTTCAGCAAACGAATGGTAGGACCATGGAACTCGTTACCAAGGGGTTCTCTGGGCCTTTAATATACAATTTATTTATTTATATGAGCGAGAGATGATTGCCGACACCACTTTTGATTTTAAAAGAGGACTTGATGGCACGAAATTTGACAAAAGGCTACTCTCATAACATGACTACTTAAAGCCAACCTTGCAAAATATTTCTGGCTCTACTTTTCTTTCACACTGTTTTGCCTTGAACCAGGACAGCTCATTTTTAAGTCATGTTATGCTTTGATTACAAAAGAATTTTACTGCTCACAAATTCGATCGACTGTAACTATGTAATAGTTATTTTAAATTAATAGTGTATTCACAGGCATCGCCTATAACCATTCAAATATATTCCACTACAAAACCAAAATACGCGCGAACATTACATTTTAATTATCGAGCGTTCTTACCCAGTAATTTTGGGTGGTTGGAATGTTCTGAACCACCCAACCAGCATTTTGACGAAGTACACAATATCGGTGCCTTATTAATTAATTTAAGACAGTGGGAGACACTAAAGTCTCTTTATCGAAATTACAAGGTGGTATTTCGAAACCAACAATAATTAAAGATAGTAGGTGAGAAGACAGGTGTTTCTTTCCGTATGTAGGTTGTCTCCAGCTGCCGCAGCCATAAAGCTGTACATGCATGCCTCATCCAATAATGTTATGAACCTATTATTACCTGAAGATGTAATTGTATCAGAAAAAATGAGGCATTTAGCGTTCCATCCAGCTGAGCTCCTACCTTAACAACCTTGGGGGTCGTAAAAAATGATCCACCTCTTTGAAACACTGGACACATGGCAGGTAACGAACTCCTTATGGACCAAAAAGAGTCTTTCGATTCCTTTGACTTGCCCACAGAGCTCTAAAACGACGTTGCTTGTAAGTGACCTACACACACAGGACAAATCTGACTTACGCACACACAAATGAACTGGATGATACATTTAACCTTGCCCTATCGATCCTTAGTTTCCTGATTTTCACACTCTTTGCATGTTACCGTGGTTTTTTCTGTCCCGTTGTTAATTTACCTCTGAAACCGACAGGACGGGCTGAAACCGGCGGGGTTTTTTAAAACACTTTCATTTTAACTTTCCTTTCCCTTTCCAACTCCAGCAACCGTGATGGTAGTCGAAGCTCCCCTGATCAATGACTCCCAACCTTCAAGAGATCGACCGTCTGACAGCATTCCCTTCGCTCTGTAAGCACTTCTGCTCTGGTGAAGTCGCGTCTATTTATTATCTTTCCTTATTACACTCTTTTCCAGATAATATCTCTTGCTACTATTTTTCTACGTTCATAGACTTTATAAACCTGTGAATAAATCTCCATCTTATTTCTACGTTATCTACTTTTACGAGCCTTAATATGAATGAGGCTCAGCAACAGAAAAAGTCTGAGATGGATGAATCCCTTACAGAGCAAGCGCAATTGGACTGTGAAGACTCTTCCCCTGGATCTGCGTCTAATACAGAAGACGAGAGTCGACACCATAGTGACGGACCCAAGAAGGACATTATACCTCTTTGCATAAATAAGACCGTGCGTGCCAGCTTATGCTCCTGCTGCATTTATATCCGTTTGCTTAACAAGCTAAAATTTCAGGTTCACAATGCTTGCGACTCTGGCCATAAACTGATGGAAAACAGCCAAAAAGCAGTCGTGCAGCATTTTAATCTCAACAAATTCTGTTGTGTATGCTGGTTTTAAATTAACGTTCTCAAGACGGACTAAAAACTAAGCCCTTCAGCCTTGAAATGGTCTGTCATCGCCTGCGACCCCAAAAATGCTCTCAGGAAGAAGTCAGTTTTCTTGAGTGAGACCACTCTATTGTTGTCTGTGAGAAAAAGGTAAAAAAGGTAAATTGGGCTCCCTTGTTTTCTTTACGGCCTATCAGTTGTGACAATTTTCTCGTTTCTTGGTTGCACACAGGTACTTTTAATCCCCTCAATAGCTTCATGAGCACTTTACTGTGCTAACTGTCAGTGCTGTTAACTACTATGATCATTCAATAGTTACTGATAGTGGTCCTATGAAGAAATCTAAGGCGAGGTCATGAGGTGTTATAAAAATAAATTTGAATTGAACGGAAAAAATGCTTTTTCCTGGAAATTTACAATAAGCCATTTAAATCAGATTAATTTATTTTGATAACTAAGAGGGTAAAACAGAATAGACCAGAACTGAAAACAAGGCCCAAGGTTTCACCAAACGTTCCAAGTGACCATATCAAACATATACCTTACTGAAATTCAGAATGCAGGTTTTCTAATTTTGCATGTGTCCTCCAGAGGCACAAGGATCTCGTAGGTCCTCAACCTCGAAAAGTTGTTCGTATATTCAATAGGTAAGCACTTCGAAATATTCAGTTTTTATTAAAAAAACTTTTTGTAAAGCACCATAAACGACAATTAACAGACAAAAACTACATGTTTCTCAGTTGATAATTCCTCAACTGTCTAGATTTAAGTTCAGTACTAAGATCTTAGTTTGTAATGGCACCACAAATTTGGGTGCAAAGGCTAATAAAACCTACACTTATTAACCTGTGTGGGTGATTATAACGTCTGCTAGCACTTGGCCTGGCCCTAGGTGTTGGCACAACCTGGGGTTGACGTGAACCGGGACCCGCCCAAAGAGTTATTCATTCTCTCTTTATAACACAATAACTTGACGATGAAGTAAGTTTTTGCAGTACGTTTTTTGTGGATTTAATCCTGTATAAACGCTAAACGAATAGGCACAGAATTAAATATTCTCCAGTGACGATCATATGCCGCATTATATGATGCAAATGAACATGATAATCGTTAGCAATAGCAGTTTACTTTAGGTATACCATCGAAGAAGCGAAAGTAATTGGAGTAATGATTTTTGACTTACTAACCACCGTCATCTAATCATATCGTATTCCAATGTCCGAGGGATACAGGATTAAAACATCAAGCCAAGAGCTTGTATCCTGTCATTTAAGATCAGAACTAGCTAGTGATGGCTATGTAATATAAGTCTTCCCTACCAGAAACCATTTGGGCCGTGCAGCAGATTTCCAGCGGTAGAGCACCGGGATCCAAAGCAATCCCACCGGAAGTCTACAAGCACGGTGGGCCCCAGCTGATGGCAGAACTCACAACACTCTTCCAGGAGATTTGGCGCCAAGGACAAGTTCCTCAGGACTTCAAAGACGCGACCATCGTCCATCTCTCCAAATGGAAGGGGAACCAGCAACTCTGGGATAATCACAGAGGCATCTCGTTGCTCAACATCGCTGAAAAGATCTTCGCCCCTATCCTTCTCAATCGTCTGAACGGTCACCTAGAGCAGGGCCTGCTCCTGGAAAGCCCATGAAGCTTCCGCCAACACCGCGGGACAACCGATATGATCTTTGCCGCCTGCCAGCTACAAAATAAGTACCAGGAGATGCGAACTCACCTATTCACTACCTTCGTGGATCTAACGAAAGCCTTTGACACGGTGAATCGCGACGGACTGTGGAAAGTCATGCAGAAATTCAGCTGTCCTGAGCGGTTCACGCACATGATGCGTCAGCCTCATGACGGGATGATGGCGCGCGTCACTGACAACGGGACGGTATCCGAAGCATTCACAGTGATCAACGGAGACCTGGACCGTCTACTCGAACCAAGCCAAGAAGCTGAATTACTTCAATCTCAGCTGCCTCCGTAGAATACTGAAGCTGAGATGGCAAGAGAGGATCCCGGACACGGAAGTCCTGGAGTGGACCGGAATCCTCAGCATCCACGCCATGCTGAGGCAAGTGCAACTGCGATGGAGCGGCCACCTGGTAAGAATGGACGTCGAGCGACTACCCAAACGACTTTTCTACGGAGATGTCGCTACGGGTACTCGCCGACAGTGAGGTCAAAAACGACGCTACAAGGACACTTTGAAGCAATCGCTGAAGCAACTGCAAATCAACCCGGCGAACTGGGAGGACCTCGCCCAGGATAGACCGACATGAAGAAGATCCGTGAAGACTGGTCCAGCAACCTATTAGGCCAACCGGATCGCCGCCGCCAAGGCCAAAAGGAGCGACATGAAAGTCACCAGCGCCCCGGACCAACACGGTCGATGCACAGGCCCTTCCCACATGCCAGCGCTGTCAACGCATCTTCCGCGCGCGAATTGGCCTGGTTGGACATCGTCAGACACAATGCACCAACAATCTAACAATTCCAACTTCTATGTAAAGTTCTGCCAACCCTCCTTCAGACTCCCGCTTCCTCACTCCTGGCATCAATTCCATTAATCCCACCACCATAGAGACCACATCCCAATACTCATCGCCTGTTACTCCCACCACCGCAACCATTACCACCTTCGTCTTCACTACCACCACCACCATCATCTGCGATGGGGACTCTCCCCTAAACTGTCCTCAATGCGACCGCACATTTACCTCACGCATCGGTCTGGTCGGTCACTTGCGAATCCATCGTACAGAGACTGGTGAACCAGTGCCTGGAGCACCAAACACACAGCAGAGATCGCCGCCTCCACTGCCCTCACTGTCCTCGCGCATTTACTCATTGCATGGGCCTATTCGGTCAAATGCGCATTCATGACAGCGGACTTCACCGCAATGCCGACAACACCGATACACCATGCACACCCTACTCTCCTGCCATTCATACCGCCACTGCCACCGCCACTGCCACCGCCACTGCCACCCCCACTGCCATGAATGACATCCCACAGCCTCTACAAATTTTTCCTGCCCACACTACGCCCACAACTTCAACTCACGCATCGGCCTGGTCGGTCACCTTCGAATCCATCGCATGGAAGCTGTCGAACCAGCGCCTGGGGCTCCGAAATACAGTCGCCGCGCCCGCCTCCACTGCCGTCACTGCTCCCGCACATTTGCACACTGCATGGGCCTATTAGGACACATGCGCCTCCACGAAAACCTGCGGTAAACCACCGGAGGCTAAGCCACTTCAGCTCACACCATCTACACTAAGACATAGACAACACTCTCACAATCGTCATAATATACCTGATAAAATAACGGTTTCCTAGAAACCATGGCTTGGAAGGCTGCCAATCTGACGCTTACACCAGACCATGTCGTTGGCCCAGTGTATGTGTTGTGTGTGTTGAGTGGCTGACCAGTGGACAGGGAGTCAGACGGCGATGGCTCCTCCATATCCCCTGAGTAAGTAAATCCTGGTGTGTGCGTTAAGGGGGCCAGGTCGTGCTGTGGCGCGCGAAGACGGGTACGCCGACCCGTGAGCCAATGCGCCCACTCCCACATCAGACAACTGACTGGCTCGGATGGTAGTCTGATTGTGGGGGTGGGGAAGAGTGAAGTCAACAGCTCAGCGCATTTTCCTCACTATAAACAGTCCAACGCGCTTTAAACTATCACGGTGCGCTAAAAGCCGTGGCTTGGAAGGTTGCCAACTGACGGGATAACTCGGACCGCGTGGTCAGCCCAATTTGTGTTTTGTGTGGAGTGGCTGAGTGGCGGAATTAGAGTCAGGCTGCAATGGCTCCTTCTTAATGCGGCCTTTATGGCACTCCCACTCCGTGGGATCCGAGCCAGGTGTGGTGGTACACCCAGGGGCGGCTCCGGCCGCGCCAGCCCCCTGCACCCTCTCACATCTCCGCTCTTCTTGACTCTGTCTCGACACCGGGCTCAGGTGGGGGAGGAGGAGAGAGTGCGGTAGCTGCAGCGCAAGGCTAATATCACTTAAAACTAATTCACGCGCAAGTCACCGTCCCTGCACCACCATGGTGTGGAGCATACGGTGGACCTCGACGAAATCGACGGTCGAAATGTCATATGTCAATATATTTTGGTTGCAGGAACCCTAAACCAACGCTCCAAGGCAAAAACGAGCCCTCCCCCGTTCTGTGAGCTAGATATTATGGGCGACAATGCACCAAAGTCCACATAAAGCAACTGGGACGTGGTTTGTGTTTCATGCTGATTCCACATAACGTGTTCACTCTTGTAAAACACGTCCGGTAGTTGGCAGCGAAGAAGATCATGCAATCTAATGACATGGGGAAATCTGCTGTCTTTACAACTCTGGCCTCATTCACAGACCAAGGAAGGTAACTTTGAATGTAAAATGCATTCGTGCTAAGGGGATACTTCGGTTAGACTGAAGTCCTCGCATGTGGCGACGGTTGCTCCGCTTGCAAACCTCTCAAGTCAGGATCATTCGTACCAGAGTCGAGTTATAAGCGCTACAACCGCCTTTAGTTTATTGAACAGGAGGAGTCCGTCTGCGTAACGAAAATAGGTGACCAACTGTTTGGAAGTGGTGATTTGAGCAGATATCACACGTATTGCAAAGATTTGTACACTGCATGCTGATTTGTGACTCTGCGTGACCCACCTTTTCGTAGGCACGCCCTGTAAATTCTTCAGCGAAAAAGACTTGAGCTGCACATACTCCTCATGTCATATTCTGACGCTAAAAAAATAAACGTGGTTAGAGATGGGTGTTGGCGCCGTGCACGCCAGGATAAAGCTAACGATTCTCATACGCTGGGTCCCGCTCCACATGAACTCTATTTAATGGGTGGGATTTCTAATTGTCATGTTAGAGTGCCACTGAGACCAGGTTAAGAAGAGGCCACCATAATTTCCATGGTCCGTTTGAAACCTACCAAACACCCCCACTCTTCTCCATATTTGCTGCTCGGAAGATGCCTTCTTGTTGATAATTATCAATTTCACCAAACTGACTAAAATTGACTTCTGCTTTAGTTAACGCTTTCGTTTACCTATCAACGATTTATATGCTACGTCTCAATGTATCACAAATAGTAAATTTCACTCGCGCATATAAAGGACCTATTTAACTGTTGGAGGACGCTTTCGCCTTTATGCTCTCAGTCATAGATTCAAATGGGTATGACCAGTAAAATACGTCGAGTCTTACGGATAGGGGAATTTTATTGTTAGCATTAGTGCCTCATCGGTTGACTAAAATATATACCTTCAGGCAAAAATTAGGACTCCAGGGGACAATTGTTGGCACAAACAGACCCTCGTTAGAATTATATTTTGCAAAACACAGGCTTCCGTCCAATCAACATTTGATGGTCGAACACTAGTGCAAGATACTAGTTTAGTTGCACAAAGTTCAACATAAATGCATTCTTACCAAGATCGCGACAGCAGAAGTTTATGTGGCAAATGAGGCGATTATTCCGAATGATAAGATGATGATGTGATCGCCGGAACAAAATAAATTATTGGCCTTACGATTTGGAACCTCACTCGAACTCGTCATCTCACACTTCCATAGATAAGGATAGTGGAGGCACAAAAAATGCAGTATTTGTAGGACGTTGCTGCCATGCGACCACAGACATCCTATAACTAGCAGGTCTTGTGAGAGGTGAAAACCACATGAGCCGCGGGCTGCGTGAGTCATCGTTCTCAAGCCCGCGGTCCACCAACAGGCGAAATTATCTCCACCCCCCATATTATGTGCTGAGACTTTGCCTAGGCGGGAGAAGCAGTCAATTGGGAAGGCGCGGACGACCGAAAATTCCCGTGACATTAAGTCATATTGACCAGTAAGGATCATACCAACATCGAACGCGCATGATGCAATTGCGGCAATAAACGGCCCCGACGCCGACTGACAAGCCCTCATCGCATCATCGATGATCCCCAGCGATGCTGGCTAAAGCTGTTAATTATAAGACGTATGTGGTCGCATGGAAACAACGTCCTAAAAATACTGTTCTCCTTGTGCTTCCAGTACCCTGATATATATATATATATGTATATAGGCAGAATAACATGACCGACAAAGACAAGAGAGACTGGAATGGTCATTTCTGGCTTATTAGCCATCATCAGCCAGCCATACCCAAACCCAGGCGCTGCGGCACCCGAGCCTCGTACTCGCGACCTTATTGGGCAGAAGTCCAACGCTCTACCCACTGCGCCACGAGCTCGTTGTCTATATATATATATATATATATATATATATATATATATATATATATATATATATATATGATAGTGTGTGGCTCACCGATCTGCTTAAGGAACGTTTATGTTCCGTTGTGCCCTGGAACTCAGACTAGAGTACTCACAGGCAGTCGCATAGCGACGTAGCATATGCTGATAATGTGAACCGACAAAGACAAGGGAGACCGAATGGCCATTTCTGGCTTATTAGCCGTCATCAGTCATACCCAATAAAAATGCTCTTCGGGAAATGGAGTTGTACTCGTAAATTGTCTATATATACATATATATATATATATATCAGATTGCAGGACGAAAATACGCATGACCCTATAACCCGAAACTTCTAGATCTGGAGAACGTGCAGGTAGTCACACAGGGACCAGTAAGTACGCACGAGGAACTGTTGCCGACAACGATAAGGTGCATTGAAATCACGATTTTCAGGTTTTTACATGACGCAACCTCAGGTTGGACGCACGAGCTATGAACTCGAATGGTCTATTGAGCATTTGAAGCTCATCTGTTACAGGTACAGTTGCGAATGGTGGATCACCCTAAACTGATTCGCATTTGGCTGTGAAATGGGATTAAATGCTTTGGTCAGTTCAAAACCAATGTGCTTAATATCGTACAGTCGCTTTCAAAATGACCAAATCTTTAAGAAGCCGTGAAAGGTTCGAAGCTCACATTTTCTTGAATGATGATTCACACGGAACTTTTGGCACCTATTCTCCTTCCATGAAGACCTATTGGGCTTAGCAAACCTCTCTTGTAAAAAATGCTAATAAGTGAAAATGTTCCTCAACGTATTCTATCCTTTGATTCGGTCCTGCATTCTTTCTTTGCTCTTCATTAGAAAACGTTTTCTCTAAATTACGCCTACCTTCATTTTCTGCGCGATGATTGTACTTGTGACAACTTGTGTCCCCTGGATTCCGTTAGACCAGAAAGAGCTGAATTCGTTCAACGGTCTCCTTGATGTCTTCTCTGAACAGGTTTTATTTAACTGCGCTAAATATTTACGCATAAAAATGGGGATCCTTGCTTTGCTTCTGACCACATCACCTTGCTTGGATTTCGAACTGCCTGCACCAAGTTTGCAGAGACGACGGACAAAATAATTCTCTGTAGCAATTCCCTGAAAAAGGGATAACTCAAACATTTTTAAAGTTACCTTATGCAGAAGCTTCTACTGTACGGTTTTCACTCTGTGTTGCCCTCAGGTACCTATAACTGTAAGGCCCAATGGCACGTCATCAGCTATTCTCAGACTCCTAAGACGTCGTCAGGAACACAATAATACACAAGGCATAATTATTGATTAAAATGGAAATGGAAATCTCCAAATTAATTGCATTTTTGTCAGCCTAAACCGCGCTTCTCTTCTGTAAAGCACTGTGAGGAGGGCTCCGAGTGAGTGGGTGATTGATGTGGGTAAGTGGATTTTATGCTAGGCTAGACACTGCACCCACACTAAGCTCCAGTCTCCTCGACCTTGTTTTTCCATTGTAACACAAAGTGTCTGTAAAGAGAGATTGAGGTGATTATGTGCAGAGCAACACATTATGTTCTGAAACTTTGAAAAAATATAGGTTATTAAAATTTCCCATATTAAGAGTTTTGGCTTGCGTCTTCTTCTCATAATATGGCAGAAAATAAGAAACCGTGGAAAACACTGAACTACCGAAATTTGAAGGCAACATTGTGCGATATGTTCTTTCTAAACTAAAAAATTTCCTCATATTAGGAATATGTAAGTCGTTAAAAAAACTGAGGTGGCCGTAAGAACACAACTTTGGGAAAATAGGAGTAGCTTACGCAAGCAAAGAAGGTAAGCTTTTTATTTGTGCCGAAAAAGTATCGTTTTAATAGGAATTAAGGCAATTTTCCGTTCCGAGTGTAAGGGGAAGGGAAAAGAAGACTGACCAAGCCCCGGAAAACATTTATTTATTTGAGAAATAGTACTTATATGGTCGCCACCGACAGGACACCGCCATAGGAACGCCCTTCCGTAATATAACTGACCGTGCGCTAAATTTAAGGACTGGTAAATATTCCTGTTACCTAAGCCGTGAATGAACTCTCAGGGTAGTCTCAACAAAAACTCTACCTTTAACCCTTATTATAGCCGTGACAGTAACCATAATTTTAGCCTTTCTTCTCCTAGAATTTACCGCAAAGTTACCTGCATTACGGGTGGTTTTTGTTCCGACGTCCGGACGTAGGGGCCATAAAATTAATCCCCTCTGATTATTTTTTTGTGATTTTGAACTCGGGCAGGTGTCTGTAGTCAGCGACAGGACAAACTGCAAATACAAAGGAAAGTAGCCAATCAACGCCGCTGGTTCGAAGGTGTCTGAGCAGGACCAGCTTTTTACCTCACTCGATTCAATTCCCATTTGACGCCCAGGCTTAACTTAATTCTCAGTTTATCTTGGTGGCTGCGCAATTAAACCCATCTCAGTTCCAAGGTGTGAGAAGCCACTAATGACCATTCGTCACCCCGTCGTAAAACTGGATTATGTTCACGTCTGCACGATCTGAACATGCGTACGTAAAAGGAGGGTTTAGGCACGGAATACAATAGAACACATCCGACCGCTCTCTAGGGTTTCATAAGTCCTTCATTGTCCCTGATCTGCACACTAGGCCATACGGAGAAAGCTTCGAAGATTCGGTAGAAAAAGTCGTGATAGGAGTAAAATAAGTGAGCAGAAACATGTTTTTGAAAAAAAACCTCTGCGGACATTTTCAATCACTCACCTTGATCTCAGAAGACGTGTCTCAATGTAGCAAATTTGGCTGCCAACTTCGTACACTGAAGATTTCTGTGCATCCTTACAGCGAGAAGACAACCTTTTCTCGCACAAATGCCGATTATAGACGAGACATTTATTCTCATTTGATCGTGATCCATCACATCTGCACTCGTCTGTGGCGAAATTTCGTGAATTCATAGGTCAAACAGCGTGTCACTTGACCTAGCAAGTGAATGCCAGCGCTTCTTGCAGGTGCTCTGATATGTGACCATCAATCCGGCGTGCATAGTCCATTGTGTCAAATTTGAAGATGCACCCCATATGCACGGCATAGGTACGGATCTAAACTTCGCACTGTGAAAAGTTTTCGTGTACCTTCTTCAACGAAAGTCAACTGGCTTTTCTGAAGTAGTGGTCTCCTGCTCAAGTGAGTTGAAGGTGTTAGATGTTGGCTGGTTATCATGACTAGGTATGAGCGATCCGCGAAGCACCCTCACCATTGTCTTGATAGCCATTCCCGTGGTATAGTAAATCAATGTATTAATTTTTATAAATGAAACTTCCTAGCTTTAAAGGGGTCCAGTCTTCTTGAAAAATGTTCGAAGACTGTTACAATTATTAATTACTACTCCGTTTAAAACGATTTAAATTTATTCGCGTACAACACGGTGTGAAGGAACGGCCATTCAGAAATAACACTACTGTCTTCCGTATTGAACTGAAATAGCATTTACGCACTTGTCCACCGATTGTCATATGCCTTTTGAGCAATGCATCGTTTTACGCTTGCAGACATTTCTGACCCCAAACAAGAACATTTTGTTTGTCCTTACTTGGGCAAACAATAGGCATTCCACGCAGTAGTTCGGGAAACCTGTGAGGTCTTCTTCAGTAACTGGCATATCATATCCTAACTTTACAGTGCAAAGTGATAAGCACTCCTGTTAAATTGTGAAGTAGCAAGTCTCCTTTTGTTCCCCAAAATCCATTCAAATTCCGACAGAATAAAACTTAAAAATCTTGAGGATAAATAGACGGTGTGAAACGTTACTACTTCAGACAAGAGCACCCATAAAGTTGAGTTTCTATGTAGGTGGCTATTACGAGGCTGGAAAAGGCAGGATAAATTAGCAGATAAAATAAAGCTATTTGAATGCACTCAGCACACATTTTAACACACATTGTTTGCATGGCTCGTGAACGCTAATGAAACCACAATATTTTCATCAAGCACTACTGCGCGTCCAGTGCCATGAAATATTGAGATCACGATTTATACGCATGGGCCTTGTGCATGCATTGGAATATCATCCTGACCTTCGACGATCAAATTTGGTAGTATCTAGGGCAGCTAGCAGCTCTTAAGGTCCAACTTCAATTCCCAAAAGAACTAGAACTAGTTGAGTCATTTGAAAAATAATTAAGAAGCCCTAAAAATAGCAATTGACTGTGAAAATCGCAAACTAACTTTTAGCAAATGGGCTCATAAGCATTCTCTTATTTGTGAAATAATCTAGAAGTTGGCTTCCAAAGGACCCAACTTATTCTTTGTCTGTCCAATTTATTTGTAAAGTCTTAACCTGCATAGGTAAAAGACCTTTTTCTGAAGGCAACTGTGATTCTGAGCTATCTCGGAAAAGAAAAACATAGCCTTTACAATAAATCCGGCGTTTACTTATATGCTGATAATGTACTCTACTGCCGAGTGGCGCAGGCCAACGCGGCATTTTCGCGCATATTTTCGATGAAATGGTATTTAAGTATGATCAGGAAAAGACTGACAAGGTTTGGGCTGCATCCGGGTGGGTTTCACGGTAGTAAAAAAGCAAAATGAGTGCCTTTTCGCGCGCTACATCGATCACCCTAAAAGAACCCTCACCTTTACGATGAGGTCGTACGAGGAGAGAAACCTTCGAAGATGGTCCGTGTGGTCACAAGTTGGAAGACCTCGCAGTTAAAACTTTCTAGTGCTGCAGATTCGTGATTATTTGAATAGTTTGATAGTTGAGTGAATAGTCTGCCAATCAAAAACAGATCGGCGTTCATCCAGCTCATGAAGGCCGCCTTCCGGTACAATGCCATTCACCGAAACCCGGTAGACACCCAAATTTTTCTGGAGAGTATTAAGCTAGTAACAACGATCGATAATGTGACCTCACACTAAGAACATGTCGAGATATGCCAAGCCAACAGGTACGCCATAACCGACTTAGCTGCCAATACCGCCTAGTGAAAAACAAAGGCAATGGGTGAAATGTCAGTTAATGATAACGAAACTCATACCAGTTGGCGTGTAGCGCGTAACAGTTAATAAACACCCACTTAAGAAAATGTAAATAAATGCAAGTTTATGAAATGCGTAACAAACAGAATAACGATAAAACTTGTGAAGAAAGACAAATATGACAAAGGGCTACCAAAATTATTCTTGTTCACTGTTCTAAAGAAGTATATTTCAGGTAATCCTTGTGACCATCAGCCCATTAAACGCGTTCATTCCTGTCAGCAGTTTCGACGTAAATCTTGTTGAACCTATTTTAGCACTAACCTAAAGATTTTAGCACAAGTAAAGGAAACGTTTACTGCATTGGAGGCTTGCATTTTACCAGAGAAGTAAATATATCAATCCACCATAGGTAATTTAACCTTTTTAATGCTTGGTAGACCTGCTAGTATCGCATTTGCATCGAAAATCAATGAAATTATGGCCTTATGCATTTGCTATTATTCATACGCTCGGTAGGATCTCCCTCCATTGCGTACTGTTGCTCGTAGATTTATCTAAAATAATTTTGATCGCACCATCTGCTGAATTTCCTATTTTTTATAAAATGTAAATTACTTTACTAGTATCTGTAACCTCATAGAAAAACGTATGCCTTAATTTTAAAGCAGTCATTTTTTAAATTGTGGGAAACTTTGGTTGGTGAGAGACATACGGTTTCTGAATTCGTGGGCCTGTCTTGCAATTTTAATTAAACCTAATGAGTTACACCGGCTAATTTATTTCATTGATTTATTTTGAGAAATACACTTTCAGTGGATTTCGTTATTGCGGTTGCTTTTAACCCCTTAAATACTTTCATAAAGAGATCAGATGATACCTGGATTTAAGGTGATTTTTAATAACTCTTTATCTGAGTTCAAAACGTTTTCCTGCACCCACAGTTTGCCAGAGAAAAGACTATCAAAATTTCTGCCGGATAACTAGAATATGTTTTGGCCTCCCTTGCAAATTGAGTCTGTAGGAAAACACAAATTGACGAAATCGGGTACTTTTGGTGTTTTTTTGTTATCGGGGTAGATTCTATCCTGTTTAAGGGAAAGTATACAAAAGCATTGTTTATTCTGCTTCAGAATTTTCACACGCAGAAAGACATGCTACTAACATCTGGTTAACTTAAAATACAACCTGCGATTTCAATTTTTTAGTATAATTTAGAAGCCGCATTTTAAACATTTTTTCAGAATAAATGTTTATATCTTTTATTTGGATAGAGGGTAGACACTTCATCGTTTAAAAATTTGCATCAGATATTTCTCATGCCACATGATTCAAGGATACCCTCACTAAACTATGCGGTAGTTAATGATAGGGAGGAAAATGTTAGAGAATAGAGAAAGTAAAAAATCATGAAATTTATTTGGAAAAAATATAAATATTGAAAATTTAATGTGTGAAGCAAATTTTTTGCCCAAACCTTCTTTACTATATGCTCGAATTTTTAGATAAAAAAAAAACAATGAATAAATGCTCACTGCTCAGTTAAGGATTTTCCGTTAGTGGAGGTTATACAGATATGTTTGCTGGTGCTCATTTAAAATTTGACCCTTCTGTGTAGGACTTGGCTTGGCATTGTGTTCCTATGAATCAATTTTGAAGAACAACATTTGATCTAAGCTCCCACAGATGAAAGCCCCTAGAAGAACTTCGGTCAGTTCCTTGAGTTTTTATACAGTATATATGTATGGGATATAAAACTGCAGAGTCTAACAATTCCAGCTCATTAAAATGCAGTCTACCTGGCTTTCCTCTTAACTGTTTACACCTTCTGAGCAATTGACCGTGTTCCTTGCTTGAAAACGTGACTTTTTTGCGCGAGTCTCAAGCTGTTAGTCAGGAAGGTACCCAACTTGATCACGCAGGTAACGCCTTATTCCTCACGGAAGCTACCTTTAAAGGAACCTTAGGTAATGCGGAATCCATTTAGTTTTGCTTCGGGTTCATTACTCTTTTCAAAATCTGAAATTCTGTTTAGCTTTACTCTTACGTGCCTTTCAGCACCTCAGGAAAATTAGCCAACTAGCATACTTAAAATTTCTAAGCTAGGCAACGGGAAAATACGAAACAAGCTGGTATAATTTTTATTGAAATAGTTGCTTGTAAACTCGGCAATAATTTTTCATTGATTGTAAGGTAGTGTGGTTAAATAGTTCAGATCTTTTGCATAAAATATAATTCACGATCTGACCACAAACCATTAATTTACCACAGATTCAAGTTCAACATGACTGAACAAGTATATGTATGTAAAAGAACATTATCAACAAAGGCAACCGAGAATGAAATATCCATTCATGGCGTACTAACCGTCATTAGTTAGTCGTACCCAACCCCAGGTTTTGCAATCCCTGGGGCTCTAGTCTGCGACTTGTTAGCTAGAAGTCATAAGCTGATGGCTGGCTGATGACGTTTAATAAGCCACAAATGGCCATTCCAGTCTCCCTTGTCTTTGTCGGCATTGTTAATCGGCCTCTTTAATACTAGCCGCTCTCAGCCGGCTGGCGGATCTCAAGAGTGAGCCTCGCGGCAGAGGGGGACGAGCGAATTCCATTATCGATCATTGAGCGTTCATCAGCAAAAGGCATACCCTACGACGGTCAATAAGCCACAAGTGGAAATTTTTAGTTTTCGTTTCTTTGTCGGTAATGTTAGTCTGTCTACACTAATAGTCGTTGTGGAGCTGTTGGCGGAGATCGGGAGTGATTCTCAAGGCACAATCGGTTGCATATGCACCGTAACGCGATCAATAAACACCTCACTACCAATGCCAAGTATACAGCAGCTGTCCGAAGTCATGAAATCTTATGGATTTTATAATTTACGGTCCGTTATGCGAAAACAGCGCACGCTGCGTCCCCAAAAGTTTTACATCAATAAATAATCAATCGTTAGGAAAAAGGGTTTATTATGGTTTAAAAATTAATATTATATTGTCTAGAAATATTAATTTTTTTAGAAAAGGTACGAATTTCGAAAAGGTAAAAAATCGATCTAATTGAGTAATTTGAAGTTTTAAATGTAAAGAAAGCCTGTCCATGCAACTAAACCAGTAAATGAAGCAGCAAAAGTTGAATTAATTTTGAAAATAGTCTTTTTCAGAGTTTTGCGCATACATATTCCTCTAGGCCAAGCATAACGTAAAGTATGGCTGTCATTAAGCAACCTAACATGTGAGTGTATATTCCAACACCGCTTCACGAGAATCGCCAGTTTTTCTTCCCTTGTCTTAGATGCGTTTGGCCAAGGTAAACAGATTTTCACTTGACTGCGCCGATAGGAACGTCACAGGAACGTAATATTTCATAAGCTCACATGTTCACAGGTCGGTCAGTGAGTAATAAATTTAAATAGAATCGTCAGGTGCAATCGTAAACATACCATTTCGTGCATATAAAGATTAATTTTTTACTGTTCAATTTATTCATAATTATTTCGGGTTTTCTTTTACGATGAGGTTCAGCACATCGTTGAAAATATGGCGAATTATTTACGTTTTCAGTAGACTGCCCATAAATGTAGATTCCATTCGACGTGTTAAGTAAAACTTTCAAAATAAGATATTTCTTAAAAGAATTTAGCGAAGTAGTGACTTTTTGGACATTCTTTCTTATACTGATGGTTGTCTGGATCATATTTGTAGACTCAATCAAACATGAAAACTCTCTGCCAAGAAAAAGTAACGTCCAAAACAAAAGCCAGGAAACTATATGCCTATAATTAGCTAAAAATTTCAAATTCGGATATAGACATTTCATGAGTTAGGCAATCTACTGTAGATAATTCTAGAGGTCAGTTATTACTCACTGGCTCATGCACTAGGTTTGGTAGCCTCTAGATCTATTTAAAAAACGGCATTCAACAAAGGTCTAGGATGCAAATTAAAAAGTTTAAACTTTTAAACATGAACTTTATTCCAGCAAAGATAAATTAGAACTATTCCCTGTTGCACGGTCCAAAAATAATTTGCCGTTAAAAAAATGAAAGTGGTGTAGTGGTCGGTAGGAAATGCAAATTCAGACCAGTGCGCATACGTTTTGCTTTTTCATAAAGCCTCATTACGCCAGTACGGAGGGAAAGAAGTCGTGATGATTGGCATGCAGTCAAGTGACCTTGGCTACCGGCAAACTGCGGGGTCCGCATGCGGTCCTTGAGTACGCACAAAACCGGCTTGCGCAGGCCAAGTGCATCCACAGCTGCTGTTGCTAGCAAACGCTCTCTCGGTGGTTTAGCCTAGTTCGTTGGCACTTTAAAAATCACACAGAAGGCGTTGTTGCCATCCACACTATGCCGTGAATCAGCTAGGCTGGGAGCTGTCCTCGCACTCTTTTAGATAGGAGGCCACTCGTGCGACCGGAGCAAGTAAAGTAGTGAATACACATGGAGGAGGTCTGAGTTGGCAGTCCATCCTTTCCTTCTCCCTATAAGTTGGGGTTGCTGTGAAGGTTTGCGAAACAGTTTGGTCAAAAAGTCTTCTCCGGAGTTTCCGCCCTGCGTCTCCTCGAAAAGGAACCTTGAGGAATAACGTTTTCTTCTCCATTCTCAGTACAGTAGGTTTTGATCATCTTTCGATGATACTTTTTACAAAACATCGATCAGGTGCTGGCTCTTTCCGTGATTCTGGTTTATTTGAGCTGCCGAAAAATTTTCCTTATCCTCGCCGTTTCTGTATGCTGTAGTTCGCCTATGGTTCAGACCAAGGGTTCGTCTGATAAACGCTTTTTCAAACGCTATCGTCGTATCTTAGAATGCTGTCCAAGAAAGACAATGAACCTTTTGCCTCCAACTTCACCATTAACATACTTCATTGATGCGTTTAATTTACAGAAGTTAAGAAGCCAGATGCGTTGGATTGTATAGTGGTGATTGTAGAGATGCCGTTTTGACCAACCGTTATACCACACTTGGTTGATTTCATCTTTTATTTGAAATATCTCCAGGACAAGGTTGACGAACTGCATGCGATTCTTCGTGGTGTACTCCCCTTTTTAATGCTGCTGCCGTTTTTACCATCTCCTCATTCGCACTGACCATAATAACCTGAATAGTTTGATTCTCACTGTGTCTTATTATCATCCCCCAACCCATAGTGTCCTCAGCCCACTTTTGTGAAAAAATGAACAGTATCTGATTTCCCTTTGTATCAATATGTTCTTAATTGACTGCGTTACCATATAAATGCATCAACCTGCTGTGAATTCGTCGAATGAATACGTATGCTACCAGTCAATCTGATTTCCCTTTGTATCAATATGTTCTTAATTGACCGCGTTACCATATAAATGCACCAACCTGCTGTGAATTCGTCGAATGAATACGTATGCTACCAGTCAATCTGATTTCCCTTTGAATCAATATGTTCTTAATTGACTGCGTTACCATATAAATGCACCAACCTGCTGTGAATTCGTCGAATGAATACGTATGCTACCAGTCAATCTAATTTCCCTTTGTATCAATATGTTCTTAATTGACTGCGTTACCACATAAATGCACCAACCTGCTGTGAATTCGTCGAATGAATACGTATGCTACCAGTCAATCTGATTTCTTTTTGTATCAATATGTTCTTAATTGACTGCGTTACCACATAAATGCACCAACCTGCTGTGAATTCGTCGAAATGAATACGTATGCTACCAGTCAATCTGATTTCCCTTTGTATCAATATGTTCTTAATTGACTGCGTTACCACATAAATGCTCCAACCTGCTGTGAATTCGTCGAATGAATACGTATGCTACCAGTCAATCTGATTTCTTTTTGTATCAATATGTTCGTAATTGACTGCGTTACCACATAAATGCACCAACCTGCTGTGAATTTGTCGAATGAATACGTATGCTACCAGTCAATCCTTTGCAGTCTTCCATGGGTATTTTGCAACTTTAAGCTAAAACTTAATGGATAGAGGTATTGCATTTGGTTCGAGTTCAAAGAAACTTTAGTACAAAACAGCTTACATTACTTTACGATGTATTGTTCAGCATTTCCGCAAGTGCTCGATTTTCAGCATATAAACCATCCATTGTTTATCTTCATAGGGATTTAACTTCTGTTTGAATGATAAACATGCTAACTTACATCTTCCATAAGTCATTTTGGCGGTTTTTCGATGCCAACGTCCCTTTTGCTACCAGAAAGGCCATCAAAGACTCTACCTTTGCGTCCTCAAAGGTCTACCAAAATATGTCCATATATCTTATTCTCTGTCACCGTAGTGCAAAGTCGCAAGTTAACGGTCGAAGTGCGTTTTAGATAGAAAGGGTTTTTGGGGTGACGTACGCATCATGGCATGTAGGAAACTGATCCAAAAGACGTTGAAGCAGTTGCACTCCTGCACACTTAAAGGGGTGTATGCGCACTTAAATCGTGCGATTTGTCTTCAAATGGGTGCGTGGTATTAAGATGGTTGCTGTCCATTTGCATTAGTTTAAACGACCTAAGGTAGAAGTGGATTAGTCAGCGTCAAACGACGTCACTTTGAAGCAGTCCCTTCTTCCCAGTGTCAGCTGAAATCTAACGTTATTCCAAAAAAAATATTTTGGCTTCTCACACAATAGATATGAAGTGCTCTGTGAAGTGAAGCATCGCAGATAAGTTTGCCAAACCTCATGCGCAGGGTTAAATGTCATCTCCTCCCTGAAAATTCTAACGCGTACCGGTATGCGTCAATTAACCGAGTAAAGAATCCCTTTAAAAGGCAGAGGGGTAGGTTTTGACGCATCTCAACCTTATATTCGATAATGTATTATTTTGTCCCGCCAATCTAGACAAGGCCAACTTTCAATTAAAATAAGCAATCTTTTCAAATTATTTACTAGGCGTAAAGTAGCCACGCACTAATGTGTCCCGAGGTTATCAGCACTCATGGAATCTAATAACTACTACAAGTACTTTGAATTATCCAAGCCCAGTAACTTTTGCAAACTCTTAATCTCCCGTACTAGTTTGGAAAGTGTCATAGTTACTGCGTGTCTGGAGAGCTATTCAGTGTAGACAGGGAAAGCTAAATGAATGCGATTTTGTATTTTCAGCGTATATGAAGGCGTTCGAAGTCATGTTATATCACTTTGGAAATTACCGTTATTAATAAATTTGACGATTATGTGGTAGAAATAGAGAGATTAAGCTATAATTCGCCTTTATTATTTCGTGGCTTCTCTTATGTACTTCTTGTGATTTGAGTTGCATAGAACGAAATTTGAACGTTATTGTTACGCGTAAGTTTCACATCGCCCGCATATTATGTTGTGATTAGCTATCAACCTTAATGAAGTTACATAAGCTTCATTGCACCCTGAACTGGCCAAATATCATTTTATCTATAAATTGAGTTGTAAACTTCGGGGTACTTTAAAATAAATTTTCGATAACCTATTTAACCTCAAACATCTGCTTAAACATATTATTTCATTGGTACTTGTTCTAAGTGCACCAAAATGTTAAGCAGCCCTTTTGAATAATTAGATATGACAGGGAAAATATCTGTTTTCTACCTATTTTCTAAAATCATTTTTAAACTATTAACTTGTATTTGCCAACTATACCAATTGTTAAGGCTGGAAATGGCTTTCATCCCTTCCCATATGAACTACAGGTAATTAAAAAGTACTAAATATTTGAAATTCATTAGGCGATGGTAGGGCATCTTAAATATAATCAAAGGATTAGCTGCCGGTGACATTCAATTTTCCCCTGTTTTCTGGTCCTTTCGATAGCTTTTACAGAAAAAGATGAGCCCAATAAATTCAATCCAAAAGCTTAAGCGTTCGGTCATGCGAATAACTGTTATTGTTTATCTTTGCAAAAGGTTACGCAACTAAATATCAGTCCACATAATTGATGCTTCAGCCTAAGAAAAATACGTAAACTACCGTAATTTGCAAAAACGTGGACCAATGCCTGGATGAAAAGCTTCATTAAAGACCAAAAACGTGGTTTTATAATTAATTCTTAGGGCAATTACATGGAATATAACAATCCTACTTGGTGGAAGTAAAATGAAAACTTTATTTTTCATTGTAGAGCCCAGGCCTCGCGCTTGCGAATCATCTTGATAAATAATATATAATTACAGTTTTCGTTTTCCGAGACACTAATGCTTGTGTCAATCCTTTTCCGTGCAAAAATACAGACAAAAGCAAAAATACTCGAGTCCCATGAGCTCAGTTTAGTTAAAGTGTGTGTCAGAACTTGCACTGCCGAAGCATTTTGTGATTTCAATCGGTTTTCTGAGTATAGTCAAATGTTTCCGCCAGTAATAAACCGTTGAAAATTTGGACCGTACACTTTATTATCTTCTCGTCTACCCAACATCAATCTTCACGATGAGCCAACGACTGAAAAACGAAACGCCTAAAATTATATATAGGAATGATCTTCTCTTCCGAAACAGTGAATCGAACATCCATAAAACGACAGAAATCGGTTCCATTTATACCATTGACTGTCTGAATGATGCTCCTTTGACAATGGTGAACATTTTTCGTTTTAACTTCGTAAGTTATATAATACACAAGTGTGAGCACATGCAGAATTAGAAGCAAATGCCCTTTAAGAGTCGTCACATAAAGCAACATGACCCAGTCTTCCATTTGATTTATAAATGGTAACGAGATTTCCTTTGCAGCTTGCGAAAAACGCCTAGGGTGGAATCATAATCAAAAGAATTTTAAACACCAAACGCAGCAGATTTACTTTCCACCTTGACAAATGCATCGGAAATCCAGAAAATGAGACCACATTAGTACTCCTAAGAGGGATTTAAATACTTTCTTCATATTTTATTTTTATACCAAAAGAAGCGCTTTAAGCTTACCAGTATAAACTATAAACGGAGAACGCTTGTTGTTCTCCACGTAACAAGCAAAAACGTGCAGATAAAAAAACAATAAAAATTTTTAAAAATTCGTGTAATTTACATGAAACAGTTGAAGGATCAATTAAAGAACATGTGGATACATACTTAAGCAATTTTTCAAGGTAAATAACTCTTGCGAGTTACGCATTTAAAATTTAAGGCCGCCCTAAAGTTACGTCTAAAGCAGTGTGTAGGGGAATTGGGGACAGGGGAAAAATATCGAGATAGCACTGAACTTTTCATAGCAGAGGATGACCAAGTTGACTGTAACCAATTTTTAAAAGACAATTTGGCAAGCATACGTTAGCTTTCGATAAATTCTCGTCAAGCCTTTACATTGATATCACTGTGTAACTAGGTCAAATATACGGGTTAGAAGAACAAATCGTACGGTTGTCAGCGTGGGAGAGGGAGGGGCAAAGAAACACAATTACGTTCCGTTTTCTGATCATCGTCGGAGGAATGGCGTTCGCCGGGACAGGTAATTAGATGCGGGCAGCTGAATTGGTGGCTTTCAGCCTTGGTAACTGCGCCATCTGTATAAAGTTCTTTCTGGCCACGCAAGAGCGGTTTACTTAGCCTGATTGCAGCCGCTGTAGCTAACAGACGCTGTCCAAGGAATTTTGAATAGTTTGAGGAGACCTTGTAAATAACCCAAAAGGCTTCTCTGGCATCCACACGATTATTTGTGTCTACCACATGCGCGAGAAAAGAGCTGTTTATGTTCTTTATCTGCCCCTTTCCTAACCATGCTGGAAGGCGCTCTCTTATTCTTTTGGACAAACGCTGGCTCGTGCGTCTAATATATTCTGCCCCACAAGAGCAGGTGAGAGAATAAATGCACATTGAGGTGGCCTGGGCTGGCAGTTTACCCTTACCTTCTTCATATAGGATTGAAATAGTCGAGAGCAATACCTGGGCGTCAGCTACTGGAAATGTTTTCGATACAGATTGACATAGGCGCCTTATTAAGAGTTCACTTGCTGGGTGATTTACAAGGTCTCCACAATCTATTCAAGATTACTTGAATAGCGTCTGTTGGTTACAGCAGAATTGGCTGCAATCAGGCTACGTACACCGGTCCTGTGTGCTCGAAAGAAATTTATAAGGCGCCGCCGTTACCAAGGCCGAAAGCCACCAATGTAGCCACCCGCATCTAATTACCTGTCCTGGAGGCCGCTATTCCTCTGACCATGATCAGAAAACGGAACGCAATTTTGTTTCTGTGCCCCTCCCTCCCCCACCCCTGACAACCGTACAATTTGTTCTACTTACACGCATATTTAATTCAGTTACACAGTGATATAAATGTACTGACCTGACGAGAATTTATCGAAAGTTAACGTATGCTCGCCAAATTGTCTTTGTGAAATTTTTCAATGGGAATTTTCGCAACTCCGTAATCCACTTTCTAAAGCCAGCTTTCCGAAAATTGAAGTATAATTAAAGAATCGTTTAATATGGTGTATGAAGTTTCCACGTGAGTAATCTGATGCGCTATTTTTGCCGAGAAGAGTTCATTTATAGTTTCATCCATAGGGAACATGAAGGATCAATCGTTCGAACTATACAAACTGTTTTGCTTCTAACTTTAGCCACAGTTGTCAAACCGTATCATATGAATAACCATTTTGGAGCTGTTATAATTCCGAAATTGTAAAAAAATAATTTTCAATCTGCTTTTTTTCCGGTTGATTGCATTTAAATTAGGACAAGCACAGAGCCGGAACTTTCGCGTTTGGTATAAGTCGAAACTATTTATTATTTTATACCTCCACAGGTTATTATATTTCAGTACGAAACTTGCAATAAATATCTGATTCTTTAAATTTATTTGAAAGAATAATCAGTGTGAATACGTCCAAAAATAGATAAACTATTTTTGCACTTACTAAAACAAATTTAAACTGAGCACTGCCCCACTATCTCATAACTTGGCGGTGAAATGCCTAATTTTAGAACCTTTTTCACAGTCTTTATATCAAAATTCGGCTGTCTTTCTCACTATTCTCAAAATGTTTGCGACCCAACGAATAGAATCTTGTGACAAATGGGACAAAACTTACAAATGCCACGACTTGCTTAAGTGCAAATACTTCTTAAAAAATAGAATTAGCCAAACGGTTCTGCCGTTTATTCAGAAGCGGGAAATATCTTCTGGCGGTTGGCCCACGAATTGCTGCCCATTTATACGGATCAATTAAATTCTGTCATTTCGTAAACGATATTTTGCTTCAGTCTCAATATAAATTTGCCAGTAAAATAAAGGGAACCCCCAGTGACTATGAACGCATTTGAATTGGCCTGCAATGTGTTGATTGAATTCACTGTATAATTCTGGATTCTAGTCACTGAGATAGACTTCGGAAAGTTAAACTTTGGATCGAAGTTGTTGTTTCTCTTTTACCTGAGAGTAGGCTCAATAAGTTAGGATGGCTTAATAAGAATTTAACTTAAATGACTGCAGTGTACCCTACCGCTAAGACTTAAACTGTATAACTGACTTTCATTATTTAATTAAAATACAGGTCTTGCATCAAATACCATTGGAAGCTCTTTTAAATGAAATCTTTTCGAGCCCATTTTACCTATATCAGAAGCCAACCATGATTTATGACCATAAAATACAGAACGAACACACATATTTATATCTAGAAAAATAAGCCATAGACGTTTTCTAAGTTAGCTTCGGATTGTGATGAAGTTCAGTTAAATATGTGAGAAGTATAAGCAGTGGAAAGGGGTCTTTAGTTTTTAAAGTTACCGTTTGTAGCATGGATGCTTATAATCCACTCCATGTTCTCAGCTCTATTGCTTCAAGTGAAATCTGAACCAAATAACAACGCCCTTTTCCGTTAAAATCTTGTTTGGTACCATTAAATGTTACTTTAATAACTAGATCCTTCAAATTTTCTTATGGCAAAGTCTCTTAGGAACTGAAAATTCATGGTTGACGTAAAGCTCTTGGCTACCAATGAAACCTCTTTAGCCCTTCCATAGGCAACAATTAAACTATGAGAAAGAAAAAAATGGTTACTTCAAAAGTGTTAGAACTCTAACAAAGGATGGAAAAACAACAGGTTGAACAGACAGAGGCGTTTGGATATAATTTTGCACGAAAACAGAACAGCCACTATAAAACTGTTCTAATTTTATGCCATGAAGGAACAAAAGTAGGTAGCGAAACCCTCTCACGCGCACTGAAGTCTCACCGTCAATAAACCTGCTTAATGGGCCCGGTCAGCTGAAATTTAACTTTATTACATGACACAGATGTAGCTAAGAAATATTTATGCACTCAAAACCCCAAGCTGAGAAATTACAAAATTGTTGTAGATAATACAATGAAAATCAAAAGTCTGCAATAATACTTAACCTCATTATTAGAAAATTACCTGACCACATTAGACGATGCCCATTCGTCTCTTGGGGGTAAATACACCATAGCGTACGAGGCAGAAAACCCGACACACATCCCACTGCTGAAACACATTATTTTCATTTACAGGGCTGCGAAATTTCTAGAAGGTTCTGTGAGCATTTTTCCGATTTCCGTAAACAAATTTGTCAACTTAGGATGTTTTTGCCGACCAAAGTTAAGTGATCGGTTTGCTCCCTTACAGAATTCCTGATCTAATAACGAGCAATTTAACGTCCTCCTGTAATTAAAATCACGTAAAAAGCTCTCAGATTCTAATTTTGGGTAAATTAGGCAGAGTAGTTATTTAGCGTTCCTTATAGTAAAGAGATGAAATTTAAGCAGCTTTTGGTTTCCGTTCCATAAGATAAAGAACGGAGGGATTTAAGAACACGTATGCTATCTAAAATAGATATCAAGTGGTGTCAAACACTTACATACACCATGCGTCATTTTGTGTCTTAAGAAATGAGTACAGATTTACGTTACAGCGATTCAAGAAGACTTGCCTTTTCAAGGTCTGACAAATTTGATTGCGCTTTTATCCCTAGGTAACCTGCACAAATGACTTGTTCGCTAAATGACATCTGTTAAGCCTGATATTTTGGCAAGCTAACAGGATACTTCCGATGGACTTAAGTGTTGCCAAAAGGAAAAATGAAGTGCCTTACAGCCCACTATAACCGCTGGACAATTTTTGATAGAACCGTGAGGTCATTAAGTGAACGTTTAGGCCGGAAACTAGACGCATAGAGTCTTAGAAGGCTCCCCGTAGTAAACAGAAGACGATGCACGCTAAAGGGTTGAGAACCTACGCGTTTTCTGCGAGTTCACTCTCACGGACTCACTCAAGCTCATATTTCCTAGTGGATGTGAAGGTTTTCAAGACGTTACATGTCGCCTAGTTATCGCATGCCACGGAAAATGGTGAAAGTGAAACCAAAAGACATGAGCTTTTTATAGGTATCGAACTGCTAACCCGTAATATCCTGTAGGACGTTTTGGTCCTAGATTGTAGTAGACACTCTTGTCAGCCGTACAAATAATCTATACGCCCTAATCTCTAACTAAAGAGGTCAGCCTTTCCTATTCAGTTGGAGTGAAGTCAGAATTCTGCAAACCGATCCCTTTTGGCAGAGCATGTTTGGACTCAAAGTTTTTATTTCCCATAACTTTCAAAATTTAGACATGAAACTCCAGTACGTATGTCAGTTTCTGAGACAGTAGTAGGTGGGAAAGTTTTATTCAATAAGCATTTTAAGAGTTTTTCTAGCGAAAATGTTGCTCCCTACCATTGTAGTAATCTCCTTCTTTCCATAGAGGGTAGAAGGTTGAGGTTGTCGCCATTGCTGGTTTCCCATCAGGGACGGCTCACATGCTGACATTGTTTTTAGTGTCTGTGAGCATTATAACTATGTAAGAGTCGACGTTGGAGATACAAGAGTAGGATTTCGGTTTCCTTTATATGATATCTCATCCTTAAATTCAGAACTCATGTTCAATAGGCTATACTGAATGGAGTCTGATCGTTAATTTGATCCAAGAGCTTAAGTGTACCAGAAAATGGGAAGTAGTTATCAGATACGAAACTTGAGTTACTGCTACGTCATACAACGAATATCAGAGGACCAAAAGCAATCATTTGCGGGAAATTGCATTAGACTTGCGATTTAACATCTCAAATACTAATATAAGGAAAGGGAAGAGTTCCAGGAAGTAGTCGCGAAGAAAGAGTCATGATCGATGAAACAACAGCTTTATTAGTCTGATGTTTTGAATCCTCACTCGAATCCATCATTAGAGACAGAGTCAGATAAAGGGAATAGGAATAATCTACAGGCAAGTGAAAGGCACGCCATTGGGTTCGCCAATTTCGGGATTCATAACTGAGGTGGTCCTACAACGGTTGAAGTCGCTGGTCTTCCAACACAGATTGCAATTCTAGGCTCAGTATGTAGATAACCTTGTCGTCATCAAACCACATCAGGTACAGGAGTTCAAAAAACATCTCAACTCCATCTTCTCGGACACCCAATTAACGATGAACGAACAGGAAATCAACCAACTTGCCTTCTTTGATGTCCTCGTCTGTCGCAAAGATTTTGGTGGCCTAAAAACAAAGTAGTCCGGAAAGTGCCAAACACCACGCAGGTACTGCGTTACCACAGCAACCAAACGCAGTTGCGTAAGGGCACTCTACTAACGTGTAAAGACACACTGCAGTGAATCGGGAGACAAGGTTGCCGAATCACAATATTTTCTACGGGTGCTAAGAGTGAATGGCTACCCGCGCGACTCCGTCGACCAGTGCCGATGCAAACGAGACGTGAGACCAAATCTGACTGGCCCCAAAGTTCGGCGAGCTCTCACGCACGTGAGGATTGTCTCGAAAGCTGTCAACCGTCAGCCACCTTCTTAGACCCCTTGGAGTTGGAGTAGCACATAGACCGAGGGCAACCATAATGCGCCAGATAAGGAGACCAAAAGACCCTCTACCGCGGCAACAAAATATCTGGTTTCGTCGACCGGTTTTGGTACAGTTGTGGGCAAAACAACTATGTCGGATAAACTGAAAGACTAATCCTAACGCGAATGGCTGAGCACGCAGCAACAGTGAGGCGGAAGGACGCTAGCACCTAAGTCGCGGCTCATTCGACAAGACCCAGTCACACATTTAAGTTTGAGGAACCAAAATTCTCCCTGGAGGTGAAAACCGTGTGAGCCGCGAATTGATCGAGTCATGGTTTTCCGGTCCTCAATCAACAAGCGCAACGACCCACCTGCTCCCTATTCGGTACTGAGACTTTGCCGAGCTACGTAGTTAGCCACGCCGTGAGCGTACATATGAGCACTCTTCCTAATGCCAGTGTCGGCAAACCAAAATTTCCAAAGACCTCACATGTATGACAAAATTTGGCCGTTAGAAAGTCGACTGCGGACAATCATCGCACCACATGCAACCACGTGCGATGAGTGTGGGGGCCGACAATTTCGACAGGCAGGCAGGCACACAGCAAAGACATGACAACTGCATACTGCAACATCTGAACCGTCAGACAATTAACACAAAACTTGCAGCTACCTATGATGCATTCAAGAGCTGCCACTTGTGTCAGGTTCCTAATGGCCTAGCAACTACATCCTGTTACTACTGCAAAACCTGGGCCATCCAATATCCTTATTTGACGATGTCTCTGATGATGGATTCGAGTGAGAATGCGAAACGTCAGACTAATAAATCTCTTATTTAAGTGATCTTGCCTCTTCCTTCGTGATATCGACTACCCATAAAGGAACTTCTGAGGGTCTTTAAAGTACTGAATGCCATCTAGAACGCTTCGAAGTACAGGTCAAAATCGGTTATTTGCTTTCGTTTGTCCACCAGACTTCATAGAATAAATGCCTTTTCCTGTTTTCTAACCCCAACACTACTCTAATCCTTCCTTCATGCATGCGGTATGGTATCTGTAGACACGTGAGGAATTCTACAAATGCATATAGGAGGTGCGCAATCACAGAGCCTAAATGTTTCAAATACCAAGGTCTTGCGGCAGGTTGGAGCGCACCCTGACATTATGCCCCGAAGGTGCAGCGAGTTTTCAATAACAAGTTCTCAGACAATTGGCTAGTTTTTTTTTCAGTTTAAACCAAAATGCCAGTTACTGCACTTTTGGGTAGGCAGACATAGAAACCAAATTAAATCAGAGTGGGTGTTTTAAGGAGACCGACAGAGCACAAAAGGTGCCATAATAAACGTATTCTATTCTAAAAACGGGGGACTTTCTGAATGGCGTGTCTTCGAGACCTATCCGTACTGAGAGAATCTTTTAATCCATCGAAGGTCATCCATTAAGTGAACTACTGGCCAGAAAAGCACATAAGTGTCTGCAATATCACTATGCAAATTATAGAAGGCATTCAAAAATATCATAAATAGGCCTTAAAATGTACTAAAAATGAAGAGGGTCACGATAATGTACGACTAATAAATCGCGCATCAGAGCATAATTTCATAAGTTAGAAGTTCATATACTTCTTACTGAATGATTCTATCATTTGAAAACCGTTGCATTCCAAAATTTAACTTTAGACCGGTCTGTGACCTTCATATATTCACCTAATTTCGACATCTACAATCAGCAACTCTTACCTCAGGCCAATAAGCATATATGTGGCCATTGTATGAGGCCTGTGGAAAGCCATTTCGTGTCAAATGATTTCAGATATATTGACTAACCGATGTAAATTAAATTTATAATTTCATCACTGGATTTGAAACTTTAAAATAGTAAAGTGGAATTGAGAATATTGTATCTCAATTTTGTATTTATCAGTAGATATTTTGCGGAAGATTATTTAAATAAAATTTCGGAATTACCAACGTCTTAGAGTTTTAAGTCAATAGGTTAAGGAAATTTGAATATTAACTCATAAAGCCGGCTGATGTTGTTAGCAAATAATAATCAGTTAAAGCTATTGCATAAATGAAGGCAGGTTACACAACATTTTTTTTATATTTTCTAAATTGTTAGCGTAATAAGAGTGCGAGAGGCCTTAATTGTATCCTTAATCTTACCGATTTCAACTCCATCTGCCACCGCCCTGCATATAAAGCATCTCAATGTGATATTTTATATACAGCATGGATAGTTATTCAGGCATTGTGGCTAGTCCTTGAAACTTACATTGTCTCACGGCTGACTTTCTAGGCTAATTTTTTATCTGATGCATCGCTTGGAAAACGTACGCGTAGAAAGCAGGAAAATGCAGATGAGTCGTAAAGTTGAATGATGCTAATGTTTCACTGGATTCTACTGCCCTTTGACTGCTGGCCTTGATTCACTAGTTTATGTGAACGAAATGTTTCAAAGTCTGAGTAGTAAAAAGGGTCTAAAATGCGACTCTTACCTTAGGCAGAAAACATGATACACCTGGTAGTTAACAAAGTCATCTGCATGAAATTGGATTAAATATTATACTTATTCTGTTCTTGTAAAAGTCGCTTAAACGAAATTTTCAGGAAAAACACCTGTAAAGATGGCAATTTTAAATTGTGTTCCATCTTTCGTTTGACTGAAAAATTTGGTTCACCCGAACGCTAAACCTAAAAGAAAGGTAGACAGTGGTCTGTAGCGTTCTCAGCCGACAAAACTGAGCGTGTTAGTAAACCAGAATAATTAATTGTGCACTTGCATACATGGAGAATTATCCAAAATTCAGCCCACATTCATTTTGCGGCAGAAGAAACCCAGCAGGGAATGGTTGTTGAGTTTCAAAAAAACCCTGAGGGAAAATATGGCATTTTTCCTAAGCCGAGGATTTAAAAAGTTTTATTTCAAATATTCTACCTCTCACCCTGTGTAATAAAAAGTTTTGTGCATATTTCCTCTTTTCAGTGTAAAGGCTTGCCAATCTCTTTTGCTTTACACCTTAACCAACGTCATTCCTTTCTGTCTATGTTTCCGAGTACCATTCTGCTCCATAAATTTTCCGGAAAATACGTTTTCACCTACGGAACTGCTTATACCAAAGCGATATCCGTGTCCTAGATGGTAAGTTGTCTAACCGTTTGCTTGGTTATCTTGAAACCGTAAACGATGCGTGCATTGAGCATCATCTTGCGGTACAATAATCCGTGTTAGTCCTTTCAGTATTTGAAACATTGAAGAGTTATATATTTTCATTGCCAATATGAGAGCAATTTCCATGCCTGAGCGTCCTTTATCTACGGATTTCAAACTCTAAGTCTGTGAAAAGTGTCCTTTTAAAGATGACCTCTTTTCAGAAAAATTCCCACACTTCTTTTGTTTAGCAGCACATGGGTTTTGCCTCATTTTCTCAAAAACGAATTGAAAAAGGACGCAAGTTGCGCGTGGAGAAGGATCATTGCTCAGTTACAGAACAGAAGTCAACCTACCGACAAGATCAACGTGAAGGCCTACTAGTGAAAACTGGTTCCATCATACATCCAAAGCTGGCTTTTGAACTATGTTTGCGCGCAACGAGGGTACATCTTATGTGCTCCGCTAAGGCCCCTGTAGTATGATGGAGGAAACCAGAGCTTGGCAACCTGGTTCCTCGCGCTATTAGTCACGCAGCTTTCAGGTGACAGCTAAGGCCAACCAGTCACTCCCCAGCCTCAATCATGCACCTGAGAGCATGACTCGGTTATTTGAATAGTTATCTAATTAAGGTTTAATTGTCTATACTCAGGACTAAATGATACTACTTCATACGTTCTCATTCGCAATTACCAACTTCTTCAACTGCAAATGCACCCCCAAAATTTACCAAAAACAAGAATGCTGTATTTGGTTTGTCTTTTAATCGACCTTGTGGCAAAGGATTTCCGCCTCTTAACCCAATTAAGTAGATTGTTTGTTTAATTTTCTCAGAAATCAGTCGCTAACTAGGAGCAACTTAGTACATTGGAAGGTTTATGGGCGTAGACTGAAAGTTGATATGAATATTTGAGCCAACTTCTATCAGCCACAGCGGGATTACTACGTTATATAAATTAAAGTGCCAACAGTCAGAAGCATATGTGAAGGTTACATTTAACACCATATTGACAGCACAGGTAGTAGCGAAGAGCCTCGACAGGTGTTTTACCGGTAGTCTGCCGCTGCGTGACACAGCTGTGAGGGGTCCCACTCGTAAGTGGGTCCCCCAGACTTCCCTGCATGCTTTCTGGTAGATAAGTCAGTTTAGAGATTGCTGTTCTTTAATTTCCTTAGAACCAAACTACTAATTTAGAGTAAATCAGTCTATTTGAAGGTTCATTGGAGTAGAGTAAGGGTTGATATGAATATTTGGGCCAATATTTCTCAGCCACAGCGACATAATCGCGTAATATTCATTAAACTGCCATCGGTCAGGTTTTCACGTGATAAGGAAGTAGCTTTATTTTTTATCCAAGCGGTAATGAATGAGGTTTTTTTTCGCAGCAACCGATTAATAGTTTTCATTTTCAGGAGTACAAATGGTCTGCTTGAAAAAATTTATTATAATGTTGACGTTTCGGAGAAGTTGGCCGGCTAACCATTGTCTAAGTGGTTACTTCACATACCGAACAGAATTTCACATTGCACAGTGAACTAGTCGATCTTCACTTGGAACATTTTCATCTTCTTTTTTACTTTCTCAAACTCTCAAATTTATTAGAGCCCTACGTAAAATTTTTGCCTAGGCAACATAACTGGAGTAATCATTAGAATATCTGGCAATTCACATCTTTGTTGAAGTTAAAGATCATGTAACCAAAACGCAAGAACATCTTGAACGGCACAAAAATGTTCGTTCCAAATGTTCATTAAATGTAAGATTGTTTACAAGTTAACTATTCTTATTGACTTTCAAATGTTTTAGTGAACTCTAAATAATGATAACAATATAAAAGGTTATCCTTCTGCAAAGTAAAGTTCGTGGCGAGAGGGAAGATTCATCGCTCAACTGAATAAACAAGCCTTTGCTAATCACCTTGTCATTACGTTAAACTAAGCGAACCGCAATGAGCCACCTCCTTTATGGGATTTTCAAATTATAGTAGACAGTGAAAACAGTGTTTATTCGAAGTGAATGGCACGTTAAAAACGTGTTATTATTGAAAAACCAGTAATATAATCTTATGTATGTCACAGCTGCAGATGTTTTACATAACTATGCTTTATCCACTACCTCAGATTTCATCCTTAACCAAGTTTTTCGTTGTTTTTTCCTTCGAAGGAAGTTTGATGTTTTTTGCAGATTCATCATTTAATATGCGGGATTGTTGGTTACTTATGTCTGTAGTCAGAATTCGCATCCCTATTAAAAACTTATTATTGATTTTACGGGTTTATTGTGTTCATTCATACTTGTTTAATCAATTGAAATTACTTTTATCCCAAGATACTACCAGAAAACATATATACACTGAAACAGTTAAAATCAGATAATGATGAACACTTTTAGAAAGATATGATACTGGCAAATACTTTTTTCCCAGCATATTTTAGGTATCAACTTAACAATTCTTCAACGCATGTCTTTTGAAAATTTCCAAATTTTGTTTACAGGCATGCTGCAACACAGACATATGGAAATTTATATTTTGGGTGACGCTGAACCTTCCGTTTTTACTTTACTTAGGGACTTTACATAACCCAAGAGTAATTAATTTAAGTCACAGGTTTTAAACTTACCCGGTCAGCTTTTACAGACTGGCTTCTGAATAAAATGGGAAATTTCGGGCTTCATATGTTCTTAAGTGTTAAGCTCATCTTTCCAGGCAGGCTTTGTTACAAAACATTTTGACAATTTTTACACGACTGAATGTGTGCCACACTAGTACTACTTTCATTAACCCTTCAACAAAAACCTGCGCAGCGGAAAAAAACACCGCTGCGGTTGGCAATTCGCCTTGAAGCGTCAACCAAACGACAAACTGTCAATTCCCGGCTTTCTTTCAACAAATTGTCGTTCGATCTTCAACAAAACTCATGATATGGAGTTACTTTTGTTGAAAAAAGAACATAGTAAGACTCAAGTGATTTGTCTTCAAGAGACATGGTTAAACAGTGACATTGACGCACAGCTCATTAGCCCCCCGTCTTTCTGTTGCTTTCGAGCAGATCGAAAATCTTCATCATCCAGTAGAGGCGGTGGGGTGGCTATTTTGGTCAATAAGGATTGGTGTTTTAACTGTAAGTCCTTATTTTCCTACTCTGAGGATTTGATAGACGTTATTGCTGTCATCTGTAAGCCCCGATTTTTATATACATTTAAGGGCATCATATATGTTAGTATCTATATTCCCCCCTCTACCTGTGAAGGTGCACTTAACCGTTTTCTTTTGACTTTCTTTCGGAAAAAACTTGCTTTTATTGTCCTGCGAGCATCTTATTGTCTTATGTGGTGATTTTTAATCGTGTGAATTTACGTCCGTTTACATTATTAGGCTTTGATGACCTAGTTTCCTTTAATACTCGCGCTGATGCCCCTCTTGATCACGTTTTTTGACTAACCAATCCAAGTTCTTCCTTGTTAAGAACAGAGCTCCATTATCTGGTTCCGATCACTCTGTATTATTAGGCCTTCCAAAAAAATTTACTCCGCTTCTACGTGCGCTGCTACTCAAACCGGAAAGGAAAGTTAAGGTTCACGACACATCCCCGGAAAAACATTTTTTTTCTTCTCCAGACTTGCATATCGTACACTATTCCCGTCTTCCTCAGTCAATCCAATGTTGAGTCGTGTTCCAGCTTCCTTACAACATTTTTAAAAGAAATATTTAATATTTTTGTCCTCTTTGATGCAGTTTTTGGTCCGACCTGACAGAATTTCTTCCCCTTATCTAAAAATCTTTAAGACGTAAAAAAAGAACTTCTTTACAAGCTTGGCCTCCGAGGCTGTCTTAAGGAGGTTAACATCTTAATAAAAGGGAGATTTGTAGACTAAATGATTTGTTTGTTAGTCAGCTTTTTGCCTCTCCGTCCAAACCTTCTTTTTCGGCTTTCCTCTGCTGAACTCTGGAGGAATCTTAAGCGTCTCACTGGCCAATGTGGTAAACTGGCACATGTTGATGCTGATTTAGACGATCTAAAACAAACATTTTATCCATACTTCTACTGACTCCAATCCCCCACAAACAACCTTTTGTTACTACCAAGCGTTTTTTTCTCCCGTGTCAGTGGCAACAGTGGAGAAACATCTGAAAAAAATGTTCGTGGTTCAACTGCTGCTGGGCCGGATGAAGTCTCACCATTTGTTTTAAAATACTGCTGCTCTCAGATTTCCCCTATTTTGACACACCTTATAAACATGTCCTTCATGGAGTCAAAGATCCCTGACATTTGGCGTTCAGTAAGAATCACTCCCATCCCTAAAAAAAGTCAGCTAATTTTGGTCCTAAATCTTTCCGTCCAATAGCCTGCTCTTCCGCTTTACTGAAGATTGCTGAACGAGTCGCTCTCGATACAATTAAGCCTTTTTCCTCCAATTTCTCCGACCCATTACAATTTGCCTATAAGGCCCAGCGTAGTACCCTAGATGCTGTTGCCCTTGTAGTACATTCGGCTCTACGAGATTTAGATAAGGGCTGCCGCGCGTACGCATGCGCATTTCTTGACTACTCCTCTGCCTTCAACACCATCCCGCGCCATCTCCTTCTTAATAAAACATCCGCGTCTGGCTCTCCCGGCTGGGTTGTCTCTTGGCTTGAAGATTATTTTACTTCCCGCACTCAATTCGTACAATCCGGCAAGCGGAAGTCTACTGTCCTTCCAAACAACTGCGGTGTTCTTCAAGGTGCCATCTTATCCCCTCACCTCTTTTTCCATTCACACTGATGATTTGAGGTCACCAAATGACTGTCTGTACATCAAATATGCCGATGACATGGTTGTTGGTCATCCTCTTAAAAAAATCAGACACATCTCCAGTGTCTGAAGGATGGCCTTGACCATGTTGCAGCCTGGTCGTCAGATAATGGCCTTCAACTGAACCATGAGAAGTCTGTCCAATGTGTTTTTCACCTGCGACCATCCCCTAGTTCTCAATTCTCAGCCGTCCTTCCCAACGAGGTATCCTCTTTTCGGTACCTTTGGCGTAACTCTGACATCGAATCTTTCATTCTCCCAACATATCGATGCTCTTTTTACAAAAAAATTCGTAAACTTCTATATTATATTCGCCGTTTACGTTCCTATCACACACCTCAGGCCCTTATCTGGCGATTTATAGAGGCATGTGTTCTTCCCCTCATCCTTTATTGCTCTCCCGTGATTTTTTTTCCAGCCTTGCTTAAAAAAAGGATTTTTTTGATTTTAAAACGTATTCTCCGAATGCCTCTTCTGCTGCTGGTGTTTCTTATACTGTTTTAGGGGATTTGATAGCAAAAACGGCACTTTACGACAGTCAAACAATTCGCTGGGCGAATCCTTGATGATGAAACCCATCCCTCCACTCTGAACTGATTGCTGTGAAGTCTTCCCGTCCGATGCGCTGAGGCTTTAGCCATATAGCATGCCGTACAACGGCATACCAGCGCTCCGTTTTGCCATTTCTAGCACGCTACCTTACGTGTGAAGAGACTGAAATAAAAAAGCTCAGACTAGAACTGTCTCTCCGCTAGATGTCCATTTTTTTGACTCTTTGATTCTTGTATATTATGTTTACTTATCCTATTATCTTAGTGAATGGAGCCGTTTATATTTTTGCTGAAAATTTTGAATGATACTTCAAAATAAAGCGTATTCCTCTCTCTCTCTTTCATACGTAGTTCATTGTGTGTGTTCACAGCAGGTGCCCACCAGTTTAATTTGATCATATTGGCGCTCCGGCTACACAGAAAAAGGAAAAGCCACTTTGCGTAGCCTGATTGCAGCCGCTAATGGCATAGCCAACAGACGCTGTCCAAGGAATTTTGAGAAGTTGAGGGAACCTTTTAAATTACCCTAAAGGCCTCCTTTGCATCTAGAATATGGTCTATGTCTACCACGTGCGCGAGGATAGAGCTGTTTATATTCTCTAGCTGCCCCTTTCCTAACCATGCTGGAAGGTGTTCTCGTACTCGGTTGGACAAACGCCGGCTCGCGCGACCAATATATGCTGCCCCACAGGAGCAGGTGAGAGCATAAATGCACATTGAGGTGTCGATCGAAGCCTTATCCCTTGGTCCTACTTTTTGCTGCCCACGTCATAAACCCAGCCAACTAGAGCGGTTTCATCTGAACAAACGGACATTTCAGCTGTAATGGATACCATTAATCAGGAACACCCGTCAATCAAATTTATACTGGCAGAGGAACAATCCGGATCGCTCCATTTCCTGCCCGTGCTGCTGAGTAGAAGCCTTGACGGCAGTATTCGACGTAGTGTCTATCGTAAGAAGACATGGGCGGACAATACACCCACTTTGGGAGTTTTGTGCTACTGAACGTTAAGTGTACTTTAGTGCGCTGTCTGACCCAAAAGGGCGATAAGGATCTGCTTGGCCGATAGCATTGACGAATCGCTTAATGTTGTAGAAAGCACTGTTTGTCAGAATGGATATCCAGATAGATTTATTAATAAGAATATGAACGAATGACCACCAAAGCCGCCGGTGCTAATGGCAAACAAGAAACAAATATTCATCAGGGTCCCATTTCAGGGGGACGCAGCAAGTGAACTTTTACGGAGGCACCTAAGCCAAGCTGTTTCAAGCACCTTTCCAGCAGCCGATGCCCACGGGCTGTTCTCGACTACTCCCATCCTATGCGGAGGGGGCAAGGACAAACTGCTAGACCAGGCCACCTCAATGTGCATTTATTCTCTCAACTGCTCCTGTGATGCAGAGTATATTGGTCGCACGAGCCGGCGTTTGTCCAAAAGAGTACGAAAACACCTTCCAGCATGGTAAGGAAAGGGGCAGATAAAGAACATAAACAGCTCTATCCTCGCGCATGTGGTAGACATAGACCATCGTGTAGATCCCAAAGAGGCCTTCGGGGTAATTTTCCAGGTCCCCTCAGCCTATTCAACCTTCCTTGGACAGTGTCTGTTGGCTGCGGCAGAAGCAGCTGCGATCAGGCTATGCAAACCGGTCCTGTGCGCTCCAAAGAACTTTATACAGGCACTGCAATTACCGTGGCCGAAAGCCACCAATTCAGCCGCCTGCATCTAATTACCTGTCCCGGCGAACGCCATTCCTCCGACGATGATCAGAAAACGGAACGTAATTGTGTTTCTTTGCCCCTCCCTCTCCCACACTGACAACTGTACGATTTGTTCTACTTACCCGCATATTTGACCTATTCAAAAAGTGATATAATGTAAAGACCTGACGAGAATTTATCGAAAGCTAATGTATGCTCGCCAAATTGTCTTTTGAATTTTTAGTAGGAATTTTTCGCTACTCTAAAAATAGTCCATAAATTTCTTAATTACCACAATACTGTCGGCATAGGTACTGGCTAGCAGCCCAGAGACGCGGGTTTCACCGATATTGTGCCGCTGTTAAACGCATCTAGGTGGGGTTTAGCTCATTGTTGTGTCCCCAGCCTTTCAAAGATCAACCGTACAAAACGGTAGTCAATTGTTCTGTGATTATAAATTCTCTCCTTAAATTATTTTAATTTAGCCATTTGAACACAAAGTGCATTAAGGCAGAAATATCTATTCGGGGAATAAATAACACTCACAATCTTGGTATTAATAAAGTACCTTAAATAAAGCCTGTTTATGCTATGGAGCTTTTAAGTTGTTTAGTGTTCTTGAAACGGAATAAATAGCTGAGGTCAATTATCCTTGTTTTTATTCCCAGAAAAGTGTGAAGATAACCGAGTTTTTAAAAACGCACCAGTTGACTCAGAATTCAAGGCGCCTGTGTTGCGAATGGTTGAAAATACTGACCAGAGCTAACAATACCTAAAGCCAACTAAGGCGCCCTTTGCGTTTCAACAAGAAGGTAAGCATTGTACGGAAACATTTGTAGTTGCTACTGTTTAGGATTAACAGCGTCAATATAATTTGTGGCTGCTAAGAAACCTATTTAATCTCGTAGGGTATACCTCATCCTCGGGAGAAGTACATCTTTCTACTGTTTTAAATAGGGTCGCCTCTACATGGAACAATTATCTCCGGTGGCAGGAATGGGTTTCAAGGACATTGTCAACAAAGGGATTCTGTTACAGACGGTCGGTGCATGCGCACTTGCGCATTTGTCCGAGGCCGAAAGCCACCAATTTAGCCGCCCGCATCTAATTACTTGTACCGACAGCTGCTATTCCTCCGACGATGATCAGAAAACGGAGCGCAATTTTGTTTCTTTGCCCCTCCCTCTCCCACCCTGACAACCGTACGATTTGTTCTTCTAACCCGTATATTTGACTCAATTACACAGTGATATAAATGTAAAGGCCTGATGAGAATTTATCGAAAGCTAAAGTATGCTCGCCAAATTTTCGTTTTACTTATCATTAAGAAAATTTTTATTGATCAACCCCACCAGTTATGTTAAATTTTGTTAAATATCGAGGAAGCATTTCATACGTCGAACATTCGCAACTGTTTTCTCTGGCATAAGTGAAGATCGGATTATGTTACCTGAGTAATACCCCTACAGATATTACTTAAGTCTTTTTGATTAACATTTTATTTAAGAAATACTGATAGTTTTACCCACATATTCTCCAAGATTTACTATTTTTTATACTCTCAAGGAGATATGCGACTTTATCTGTCCACGTGACTTAACTCACGCGAGTAGTATAATTTGATTCAGGTGACGAAGGAACTGTCTCAGGGAGATAACGCAAGAAAGAAAAATATCGCGAAAATAGTTTTGTTAGTCGTTTGGTAATTTAAACAGTTGCAGTTGGTGTCTATCGATAAAGATGCTGATTTGTAAACACCAAACTGAGTCCCATAAATATGCTTCCCCATGAAAGTTTTCGGTCTGTAAGAATAACTTAAGTAGGACTTTAATACTAATTACTGCTCAGTCTAATCCCAAAATATTTCAGTCACGCCATGCTGCCGGATTCTGAACAAGC
The DNA here is from genome assembly GCA_017591395.1 of Schistocephalus solidus. Classification (NCBI taxonomy): domain Eukaryota; kingdom Metazoa; phylum Platyhelminthes; class Cestoda; order Diphyllobothriidea; family Diphyllobothriidae; genus Schistocephalus; species Schistocephalus solidus. The sequence goes on along the minus strand of WEDG01002021.1, from coordinate 71,272 downwards.
TGTTTTTCAACCGCTGCATAAACTACCTTCTTAAAAAATTGACCACTGTATTTGTATGAATTTTTATCATTGCGGTTTAATGCTCTCATAAATTTAAGTTTATTTTATTTTAAAAAATTTCATTATTATACTCGCTTGGAAGCGAATTATGGTTTTGTCAAATTTTTTCCTTGACGAAAGGTTACTTGTGATTATAAAAATGGTTCTAATAAATAACTTTTCAAAACGAGGAAAGCTTCATTCATAAAGTATCTTATCACTTAAGTTATTGATGCTGCTTTTAAATGATGCAGGATGTTCAACATACAATGCCAAATTTTACGGGGACTATATGGCACCTTCCTCATAACGTCCACAATTGTGTGACTTTCCTAAGACAGAATTTGCCGAGCGTGTAGTTTGCAAACCCCAAACACAAGTGTGCCGGTAGTTCGGGTTCAACATTATTTGGTAATTGCAAATTGGTTTTTCAAAACTGAAAAAACCCTTTCATCACGTATTAAATTTAAAAGAGGCGTATGTTGCCACCAATGGAGTAAAAAAAGAATATTTTCATGCTTCTGCATTTTTATTAATTAGAGCATCGTAAATTAATGACGGGAATTTATTCTGCGTACGCAGTACAGAGTGTACTTTTCGCAGGCGGTGGAAACGAAGTTCGTTCAGTAATCTTTTCAGAATGAAAACCAATTTCAGAATTTTTTGACATTTGATGAGACAGTGACTCTCTCATGTTTATGATGCACTTCGAGTTGGTGTGCAGTGCGATTATCGATTTTTAGTTGTTTTTCTGTCTCGCCGCGTTGTACCGATTCATAACTCGGCCAATGCAGACAGGATAAAAAGTTGCCTTTTGTTTGAAAATCACAGAGTATCCATAAGGGTCAGCGTAGTGTCCCCTTCCATAACTCCGAAGCATTTATAAAACAGTTCCAGAAAGGGTCACAAGTGCCATTGATGAGGCCATGGATGAGCTCGTCACCATAGCAACTGACTCGTTCATGAATTGTGAATTGCCAAGGCTATTTGTGCTTCAGAAAGTCCAATGGTTAGACCCACCTGCATCTGGAAAACTGCTAGATGACAAGCGCAGTCGTCTTTTCGCCTGCAAGACATCAATCAGTACAACTAACCACATTTTAAAGTTTATGAGTAATTCAGTTTCAATTATGCAATCCATACGCTAATTTACTGAATCTGTACGTTTGCCGTAACAGGAATCCGTGTTGGGTTACACTGGGACCTACGATTCATTTTTGAAATAAATAAAAAAATCCTTAAAACCCTAGTTTGTGCAAATGTAGGGAATATAAGGTGAACATCTGAGACCGCTAATGGCCAGTAAAATCTAAAGGAAAAAAGAAACGCTGTTTCAGACGGCTTTTCCTGAAAAAAATATCTTAAAGAGCATATGTTTATTCAAAACTGAATTTTAAATTGACAAGCTAGTGCTAAACTACGTTTGATAAATCAGTATCGATACTTAACCTGAATTCAGTCATATTTAACTGTATGGAAACGTTCTTTTTTACGTTTAAGCGGAATGGACTGTACGGAAGGTGACTAGAGAGTAAAAAATGTATCCTGTTATTTTAAATTTATAGCATACATTTATGGCATTTAAACTTTCGACGAGGTTAATTGACTCTTCCTTTATGCCATAAAGTATTATGAGATTTTAGCATAGATATGTATATCGTGGAGAAAAGTGCATGATTGTGCGGTTAATAGTGCATATTATGTTTACCTTACTGAGCCTATAAAACTGTTTATTTGTAAAGGCGCAACAAGTTTGGTTTCATTTTATCCCAAAAGCAAGATAATCGTTGCTCAGGACGCCCAGACAGATGACAGTTTGCTCAAGTTAATCAAAATGCTATCACATTAACTCTCCAAATATTCTACAGTAAGGCACTCATTTAAGGTCTTCAACAAAGGATGCAAAAGTATTTTTTGGGTCTTGTGAGATTCCGATGAAACTTACACTAAAAAGCACGAAGCTATTTTTGTAATTGATGAATAAAAAAATTATTTTTTTATTAAAAACATCCAAGCTGTCAAAGGTGAAGTTTGACCTCGAATTCTCAGGAAAAGACCCTACTACTGCACGGCAAACGTTTACGTGCAGGAAATTGTACATAGTGGGTGTATAAGTTATAAAAAATTATCACCGAATAATTTCAAGACTTAATTTCTTAGCTTTGCCTGAAGAAATGTGCAATAATACTGAGGTTGCAGCTTCAAGTCTAAGTTTAAGAAGATTTTCAAGGAACCCTTAAATGGGAAAGTCTAGGCATAAGCACAAGTCAAGAAGAACATACTAAAATACTGGCTTTGACGCTAAAATGTCCTAAAATGTATATTTACCGGGCTGAGATCCGATAAATTTTGCCTCGAACGGACTTAGTCTGTTTGTTCTTGAAGGATTTCAGGAGATAATGGGCAATATTATTATTACTAAAGCATTTTCATGGCCATACCCTCTAAAAAACTCCTATTCAAACTGTACAAGCATACTTTACCTATCATATATAACTAAATACTACAGATTAAATGATTATAACTTAAGCCTTTTGTTTCTTAAATGAAAAACAAACACATAAGAAGAAACCCTTTAAAGTTATTAATGTTTACTTTAAATAAGCCTACGCTGATCGGCTCAGAAGTATCCTTACAGAGTTCGTAATATATATAAGACAGGAAACTCCATTGCTCCGCTCATTTAATCATGTCTGAGGACAGTTAGCTCTGTTATCTCCAAGTTCTGTGATATAACCTCGGCTCTCTTCTCAGACCCTTCATGGTTGTAAAGTTGTTTCTTACTTTTTAAACATAGTGAAAGAGTGGAGTAGTACATAAATGCGAAAGACGTTGGTTTTAGAGGAGAGGGGTGGGGTTACTACTGAGTCTAAAGTCTTGGCGTCTCTCCCTCCGTCTCCTCCGGAACCGGCGGTATGCGCGACTCGGACGACGGCGGCGGAGGATAGCGAGAACGCCTACCACGGCGGTTCCTTCGGCGATCTTCTACGACTTCCGGTGAATTCGGATTTGCGGGCGTTGGAGGTGCCGGCAGCGGCGGCGTCAGTGTATCATACAGCGGTGGATCGCCGCGCACAGAGAGTTGATCATAATTTGGAGGTTTCCTCACCTCGTTGGGCATGATAAAGTCGATTGGCGGAGCAGGCATATTGTTGCCATGATGCCGCCTCTGTGATTCTTCCGGCACTTCCTCCGGCAATTCAAACATTGCCAACCGACAACAAATATCCAATTCGCCAAATATGGCAAAAGCGTGGTAGAGCAGGAATGTGGTCAGAATGACAGAGAGCCATCCAACGGCATAGACTTGAATGCTGAAAAAAACCAAGGATAGAATTGCTCCTGAGACGCAGGTCAATGCAGCAACAAAATCCATCACGCAGGTCGTAATGAGGATATAACGATTTGGTTTTAAACCCAATATGATGCCCCCAATAGCCGGCAGGAAACTTGCCACACCGACCCAATAGCCGGTATAAGCGGAGCTGGGCCGCTTTGCCTCAGAGATCATGAGAGCAATGCTGAAGAAGAGAAGAATCACACCGAATGCGATGTGACGTCTCTGCACGGCTGTCCGAGGCACAAGAGCTCCTGGGTTCGTGCACATGAGACAGACTAATGGCATAACCTGACATGGCGTCTATTTTAAGGCACCTGCGAGAGTGTGCGTCGACTTTCTGCTTACCAATCAGAAATGAGAGAGGCATGTCGGTGGTGAGCGCGCGTGCGCTGTAGTTCGACACATGCCTATTGATTGAGATTGTGTTCAGTGCTGAGTTCTGCATCGCGCGAGCTACCTTGCTGACATCAACTGATTGTGCTCATGTGTGGTAGGGTGGAGGGATAGGCGTTTGATGAACGCGAAAACCACCTTCGTGGCAGTTCTTTTGGCAAACGGTAGACAAAAGCACATGGTTGGTTTGATCAACGCGAAAATCTAACGAAGTAAATCTCAATTGAATATTCTATAAGGTATGCCTTGCAGTAAAGATAACTAGGATCTCTTGGCTAGACCGCAGTCATACTAAACCCGCGCAGTCGTTTTGCTTGGTGACATTTCAGCTGATACTGCGTACAGATGGATCGTGAGACATAGGCACCTCGAGTAAATGGAAGCATTTTGTCGGATTAGTTAACCCAGCATTCCTGGTGCAATTAATGGCGAGGGATTTACAAAAGTAAAGTATTATGAGTCAATAAAACTGTGAAACTGAACCTAAATAAAAGTCAAACTTGGGACTTAATTCAATTCTGTTGCGTCCCATATCCTAAGAATATGTGATCTGCAATCCGGCAACGCCATCAGCCTTGTGTTCGGATAAAATCCCTCATTTTTGATACGCGGCATTTTACTTAATTACCGTGAACTCCTAGTTTACCTAAAAGGTATTTGTACTGGCCACAAATTCAGTGTAGTCCAAAAAATTGTAAGAATTCAATCATGGACAAACAAAGAATAGATTATACGCTAGCAGAGCCGCACCGAAGGTCATTTGAAAATGAGGCAGCAGTTAGTCGCTTATAGAAACAAATGTATAACATTTGTGTCTAAAATACCTACCATAAAATGTGAGGATTTCGCCAGACTTGACAGAACTTGTTCCAACTGAGGAAAATGAAAGATACCTAAAAGCGGATAAAGCGGATAGGAGGTTTCTTGCCCAAGCAACGCATAGGGCAAGTGGCTGTTGCCGTTTTCAACCAGGAATCAACCAAAAAGAAAGCATTCTTTTTTGAGATATAGTTTTGAATTGGGCAGGCCAACTTCGTTAGGGCATTGTTTGTCTGTGCAGCCGTACTGATGGGCGGACAGGGCGGGAGGAAGCCCCAATGGCGTCTGACGCACAATTGGCTCAGGAAGGCCAATGAAGAGATAGGCCGGAGACGTGATAGCGGTCTAAAGTTTCAAGTAAACATCTTCGAGTCACATGGAAGGCTAAATTAAGCATAGTGAACAGTGTGGTCTAGAATCTAGTACTTGTCAGCCTGCGGAAAACAAAACGAATACTTACACGGAGGAGAGAATTAAGACTCCTCGTATTCAAAAATCAATATATGCTATTAGTTGCTCTGTCGTACAGAGACGTATTAAACGAGGCAACAGAATCCGTCATTTGTCATTTTTAACAAAACTTGTGCTTTTGTTATCGCAACCAAACCGGAAAATTCGCTGTAAAACCTGCAATGCAGTGACTTATTTCTCGCGAAGGATAAAGCGTGTTCCTTAGTTCCAGTCTACTACGCGTCGTCTTCATATGCAATAAAGTATATTGCGGAAATTCAATGCAGTAATTAGGTCGTTGCTGAAATATTATATTTGTCAAGTTGGTGATATACCTACCAATAGAGGTCTTGGCAAACCTCCCTATAAAATTAACCAGAACAAACACGCCTAAAGTCATCGACTGATCTGATGAAATGTTGACCGAAACTCAGAAAGGCATTTTTTTATTAGCATGGATTACTTGAGTTGGAATTTTATATTTATCAGCTTGCAGCATACTCTCCATATATTTCGGACACGCCAGGACGTTGACTTTTAAATGCTTAAAGTTTTGCTCATCTGCGAAAACCACGGTCACGTAAAGCATAACTATTCCTTTGTATGCATCTTTTATTGATTGTCAAGGCCTTTATTCATTCAAATATATTTTCTATAAAAAAAGATGGAAAATATATTCTTTCTTGTGTTCAATTTGAAGCAACTAATATCTCCTTCAATTTTTTACTCGACATAATTATTTATTTGAGTTTCGAGATTTTTCCAATTCCTGACTTATTTAAAGTTCAATCTGCTTCTGTTTTTGCTGTTAGAGTGCAGTCTACAAACTGTATATTTTCTGTGTAAAAATCATACACTACTCAATGCTATTAAGAAGAGAGCATATAATTCTCATCAAGTTTCGCAATGAATTGTGATTTTGTTGTATGCATCATGAGGAAAAAAAAGAATGGGACTCAAACGATGCGATTTTAGTTCCTATTTTGTGGTCTGAAAACTCTCATAATACAAAAACTGTTTCAAGCCGAAAGAGGCATATGTGATTGGCTTTCAAGGGAGTACAGCAAAGGGTATTATTGAGCATGTTTTATATAAAATATATTTGACTTTATAGAGACATCTTAGTAGAGTTTTTACTCCGAGCCCTACGATCGGCCGGCCGCATCTCAAGTTTTAGGATAGGACAGAAGACACCTGTGTGACAACTTGATTGTGCATAGAACTCCAAATTGCTGCCTCGCGCAACAATGGCCACTGGCGAGGCCACGACTAGTGTTGCCTGCGTCCAGTCACACCTGAGAGTGCGATAGCGGCGGCAGTTGCTTTAATAGTGTTATGGCGCAAATTCAAGTGCTATCCAATTGGTGTGTTTTGGGCTACCTGTGCCCCCTAAACGGGCCGCGTGGTAGACGCGCTAAGCCAACACGGGGGCCGGATAAGGGCAGGCAAGCATTATTCGGGTTCAGCTCCTAGAACAAATGCCGAACATGGAAAGGGGGGGGCGTGGTGACACGTGTAGGTGCAGGCTCACGCCTCACCAACCACCCTTGTCATTTATGACACTCCTACTCCGTAGGATCTGATTTAGGTATGGTGGCACGTTCAGGGTAGTCTCCGACCCCACCGCTGGTCACCTTGGCTTTCTCTCTCTCTCTCTCTCTCTCTCTCTCTCTCTCTCTCTCTCTCTCTCTCTTAACTACGGACACAGGCGAGTAAGAGAAGAGAAAGTGAGGTAGCTGCAGCACAAGTCAACTATCCCTTAAACATAATCCATGCACAAGCCACCGTCCTAACACCACCCTGCTGTGGAGTATACGGTGGACATCGTCGAAACTGACGGCTGAATTACCTGAGTGGTGTCGTGTCTGATGAACCATGATGCATCGATCAAGGGGTGGGGTATTCCAGTTGTGCTGGGGTAGCAACGACTATCTGGACACACGTGTGTCCGAGTGGAAGTCGGTCAAGTGTCTGCAGGCCACGAAGTTGAATAATCTTCAGGCAGTGGGCCTTGAGCAAGGACGCCGGACATAACAATTTTGACTGTTGGTCACGCATCGAAAATCAATATTAAGATGCCTACCACTTCAGCAGGCATTTTTTACCAAGTGCGCTTTCGCAGCCGACTGAAACGAGGTGCGTCCAAACGCCGACATCCCTACCTGTCTGCAGTGTTATGGGGGATTAGGTCGCACGATGGTATATATTTCAAAACGCACTTCGAAATGGCGGTTAACTTTTCAGGAGGTTGGTAAATGAGTGCATTCGAAACGGATTTTAACTACACAGACGTGCTAACGCTAATCGCGAAAACACGAAAAATTTATTCCCACACACACGATAGTTCGACTGTCGATTTCGACGAGGTCCACCCTATGCTCCACGGAACAGGGACAATGCCTTGCGCGTGAATTAGTTTTAAGTGATATTAGCCTTGCGCTGCAGCTACGGCACACTCTCCTCCTCCCTCACCTGAGCCTGATGTCATGTCAGAGTCAAGAAGACCAGAGGTAGGAGAGGGTGCAGGTGTCTGGCGCGGCCGGAGCCGCTCCTGGGCGTACCAACACACCTGGCTCGGATCCCACGGAGTGGGAGTGCCATAATGGCCACATTAAAAAGGAGCCATTGCAGCCTGACTCTCAGTCTGCCAGTCAGCCACTCCACACAAAACACACATTGGGCTGACCACGCGGCCCGAGTTATACCGTCAGTTGGCAACCTTTCAAGCCACGGCCTTTAGCGCACAGTGATAGTTTCAAGTGCGTCAGACAGTTTATTGTGAGGAAAAGGCGCTGGGCTGTTGACCTCACTCTCTCCCTCACCCCCAAAATCAGACTACCATCCGACCCAGTCAGTTGTATGAGGTGGGAGTAGGTGCATTGGCTGACGGGTCGGCGAACCCGTCTTGCGTGCCACAGCACGACCTGGCCCCCATAACGCACACACCAGGATTCACAAACTCAGGGGATATGGAGCGGCCATCGCCATCTGACTCCTAGTCCACTGGTCAGCCACTCGACACACACAACGCATACTCTGGGCCGACAGCGTGGTCTGGTGTAAGCGTCAGATTGGCAGCCTTCCAAGCCACGGTTTCTAGGATATCGTGATTTTATCAGGTACATTACGATTATTGTAAGGGTGTTGTCTAAGTTTTAATGTAGATAATGTGCGCTGATGTGGCTTAGCCTCCGGTGGTTTACCGCAGGTTGTCGTGGAGGCGCATGTGTCCTAATAGGCCCATGCGGTGTGTAAATGTGCGGGAGCAGTGAGGGCAGTGAAGGCGGGCGCGTCGACTGTATGTCGTAGCCCCATGCACTGGTTCACCAGCCTCCGTGCGATAGATTCGCAGGTGACCGATCAGGCCGATGCGTGAATTGAAGTTACGGGCGCAGTGTTGGCAGGAGAAATCGGTGGAGGCTGGGGGGATGTCATTCATGGTAGTGGGGGTGGCAGTGGCGGTAAGAATGACAGGAGCAGAGGGTGTGCATAGGGTATCGGTTTTGTCGGCATTGAAGTGAATTCCGCTGTCGTGGATGCGCATGTGACCGAAGGGGCCCATGCGATGAGTGAATGCGCAAGGACAGTGAGGGTTTTGGAGGCGGAGATCTCTGTTGTGTTTTGGTGCTCCATGCACTGGTTCACCAGTCTTGTACGATGAATTCGCAAGTGAACGACCAGGCCGATGCGTGAGGGGTGAATGTGCGGTAGCATTGAGGACAGTTTAGGGGAGAGTCCCCATCGCTGACGGTGGTGGTGGTGCTAGTGAAGACGAAGGTGTTGGTGGTTGCGGTGGTGGGAGTAACAGGCGAGGAGTATTGGGATGTGGTATCTATGATGGTGGGAGTAATGGAATTGATGACAGGAGTGAGGTTGGGGGAGTCCGAAGTAGAGTTGGCAGAATTTGACGTAGAAGTTGGAATTTTCGGATTGCTGGTGCAATGCGTCCGAACATGTCCAACCTGGCCGATTCGCGCGCGGAAGATGCGTTGACAGCGCGGGCATGTTGGCAGGGCCTGGGCATCGGCGGTGTTGGTCCGTTGCGCTGATGATTTTCGTGCCGCTCTTTTGGCCGTGGCGGCGGCGATACGGTTGGCCTCATAGATTGCTGCACCAGTCTTCACGGATCTTCTCCATGTCGGTCTATCCTGGGTGAGGTCCTCCCATGTTACCGGGTTGATTTTCAGTTGCTTCAGCAATTTCTTCAAAGTGTCCTTGTAGCGTCGTTTTCAACCTCCCTTTCGGCGAGCACCCGTAGCGACATCTCCGTAGAAAAGTCATTTGGGTAGGCGCTCGTCGTCCATTCTTACCAGGTGGCTGTTCCATCGCAGTTGCACTTGCCTCAGCATGGCGTGGATGCTGAGGATTCCGGTCCGCTCCAGGACTTCCCTGTCCGGGATTTTGTCTTGCCATCCCAGCTTCAGTATTCTGCAGAGGCAGCTGAGATGGAAGTGATTCAGCTTCCTGGCTTGGTTCGAGTAGACGGCACAGGTCTCCACTCCGTAAAGGAGTGTCGTCAGGACGAAAGCCTTGTTTATCTTCAGTTTGGTGTTCAGGTGAATAGCATGGCGATTCCACACGGAGGCCTGCAGCCGGCCTAGCCTGACTAGCTTTGGAGATCCGTTGGGCAACCTCGTAATCGATTCTCGTGTTGCGTGACAGCGTGTTTCCTAGATAAGCGAAGATTTTCACGTTTTTGAGTTGAGCACCGTTGACAATGATTCGGGGAGCATTGTATTTCCCGCTGTGTAGTGGCTGGTGCATGACAACCGTTTTGGCTGTACTGATTGTTAATCCAAAATCGGCGCAGAGGTCCATACTCCTCTGCATGCCCTCCTCTGTCATGGTGTTAAGGACGCAGTCGTCCGCGAAGAGCAAGTTATGGACTGTAGTCGTAGCCACGCGCGTTGAAGCCTGCATACGCCGACTGTTGAGAAGGTGCCCATCAGTTCTGTAGGCGATGCAGATCCCAGGCTGTTCATTACGGTAGGCGTCCATCAGCATAGCCGAGAACATGAGACTGAAGAGGGTGGGAGCCAATACGCAGCCCTGCTTCACTCCGTTGGTCACTGCGAATGCTTAGGATACCGTCCCGTTGTCAGTGACGCGCGCCGTCATCACGTCATAAAGCTGACGCACCATGCGCGTGCACCGCTCAGGACAGCCGAATTTCTGCATGACTTTCCACAGTCCGTCGCGATTCACCGTGTCAAAGGCTTTCGTCTGATCCACGAAGGTAGTGTTTAGGCGAGTTCGCATCTCCTGGCACTTCTCTTGTAGCTGGCGGGCGGCAAAGATCATATCGGATGTTCCGCGGTGTCGGCGGAAGCCACATGGGATTTCCGGGAGCAGGCACTGCTCTAGGTGACCGTTCAGACGATTGAGAAGGATACGGGGGAAGATATTCCCGGCGATGTTGAGCAGCGAGATGTCTCTGTGATTATCACAGATTTGCCGGTTCCCCTTCCGTTTGTGAAGACGGACGATGGTGGCGTCTTTGAAATCCTGAGGAACTTGTCCTTGGCGCCACATCTCCTGGAAGAGTGTTGTGAATTCTGCCATCAGCCGGGGCCCACCGTGCTTGTAAACTTCCGTTGGGATTGCGTCGGATCCTGGTGCTTTACCGCTGGAACTCTGCTGCACGGCCCGGATGGTTTCCGGTATGGAAGGCGGCAGATCCAGGTCATTGTTCCTGTCCACTTGAGGGAGCCGGTCAATGGCAGCATCGGAGATGGCTGATGAACAGTTAAGGACATTTCTGAAGTGCTCGGCCCAGCGCTTCAGAATTTGCGATTTCTCTGTCAGCAGTGTTGTGCCTTTAGAGCTGAGCAGCGGTGCGGTCCCCTTGATACACGGGCCGTAGATGGCCTCGATTGCTTTAAAAAGTTTTTCATTTCATTGCGGTCAGCATACCCCTGGATTTCCTCAGCCTTTTGGATCATGCAGGCATCCTGCATCTCCCGCAGCCTTTGCTGTAGAAGGCGGTGGGATCTCAAGAAGGCTTCTCTGATGGCGTCAGTCCGAAGGTCCATGTAGGCCTTTGTGTAGTCCATTCTTCTCAGCGAGTAAGTTGTTGAGGTCGGCGTCATTGTCATCAAGCCAGTCCTGGTGTTGACGGCGTGCGCGTCCGAGGACTTCAAGGGCGGTGTACTGGATGACATTTCGCAGTTGACACCATAGTGTTTCCACGGTGCCGTTATTATCTGGAGCATGCAGGTTTTCCAGTTTCTTGGTTATTTGGTTGCTGAAATCAAAACAGTGAGCAGGCATATTTAACAAAATAGTATTTACATTACCTAGCGGTCGCTTACCTTGGGGCCTTCGTCGGGGTTGCAGTTGGAGCTTCATCTGGAAGATGACGAGGCGGTGATCTGCCCAACCATCGGCATCGTGGTTCACCTTGGTTGCCAGCATGTCATATCAACCTCGCCTCCGGACGAGAACATAGTCCAGCAGCTGCCAATGCCGCGACCGAGGGCTGCATCCACGTGGCCTTCTACCGCGTCGAAAGGCGGAAGAAGGTGTTGGTCAGCAGGAGACGGTGTTCCGCACACGTGCGCAGAAGATGGAGGCCGTTATCGTTGCAGCTACCGAGACCCTGGGGACCCAGCACTACCAGCCAGGCAGCGTGGTCCGTCCCGACGCGGGCGTTGAAGTTACTAAGGACAATTGACTTGTCTACCTTCGGCACAGTCTCCAGCAGGGATGCAGGTCCTCGTAGACTTTTTCCTTCGCCGCATCAGAGCTCGTCATTGGGGAAGCGTAGGCGCTGATGATGTTGGCGAACTGGTCTCCCCGAAGAGGCGGGCGGAGGCTCATTAGGCGATCATTGATAATCTGCGGCAGACAGGGCAGACGTCCCACGATGTCGTTCTGGATGGCAAAGACGACACCAGCGTCACGTCGTTCTCCCTTTGGCCGGCCGCTCCAGAAGAAGGTGTAGCCGGCACCCACCTCATCCATCTGACCCTGCTCAGAGAATCGGGTCTCGCTGAGAGCAGCAATTTCTACCTTGTAGCGCGCCAGTTCCCGAGCGACTAGCACCGTCCTCCGTTCCGGCCGGTTGCTCCTAGGATTTTCTAAAAGAGAACGAACATTCCAGGCTGCTAGTGTGAGTGGACTCACCTGAGCAGCCTGGAGGGTATGGCGAGGGGATGTGGACGGGGGATATTGTTGTATGTTTGGGTTTTACGACCGCGTATTTTTGCGATCTGCGAGCCGCGGCCGGATGCAGAAGACGTGATAACCAGCATTTGTTTAGGGCCCATTTTCTAGCCACTTCCTCCGCGAGGAGGCAAGAAGTGCTGTCCCTAAATAGGGCTGCTCGGATATCCCAGATGGCTGCCGAACTCCACTATGGGTCACGGTTTTGTTTTAGTTGGAGAACGACCCGAGTTAGCTTTGGTCAGCCTACGGGGTTGCTGTCACCCCCACCGTAGGACTTTTTGAGAGGGGGGAGGTGGGAGGTTCAGGAGTCAGACATACCGGATGTGGAGGCAAACACAACACCGGAGACACTCACCTGGTTTAGTCCGGCGGTCGTGACGGTTGCCCGGTGTGTGGCCGCTGGGAAGAACCCTACTTCAAGGAGCCACAGGTGAGAGCTGGGTACCAGTTAGAGGCGGCCACAGGAGCATTCAACACCTGTACGAGACAATTGGAGTGACCAAATGCTATCTGTGCGATGTTACCCCTAACTAGTACCCCTACACCCCACCCGTACACACACACACTCGATAGTTCGACCGTCGAAGTCCGATGATGTCCACCGTATGCTCCATGGAAGGGTGGAGCAGGGAAAGTGACTTGCGCGTGAATTAGTTTTAAGTGATAATAGCCTTGCGCTGCAGCTATCGCACTCTCCCGCATCCCCCACCTCAGCCCGGTGTCAAGACAGAGTCAAAAAGACTGGAGGCTGGAGGGGACGCAGGTGGCTGGTGCGGCCGGGTCCCCTAAGTCCTAGCGGCCCCAAGGCGTGCCACCCCACCTCCCATGTTCAGCATTTGTTAGCGGAGCGCAACCCGAATAACACATGCGTGCCCTGATGTGGCCCCCGTGTTGGTCCAACGCATCTACCACGTGGCCCGTTTAGGGGACACACGACAGTTAGACCGTCGTAGTCCGAGGATGTCCACCGTATGCTCAATGGGAAAGTGGAGCCGGTACGAGGACTTGCGCGTGATTTAGTTTAAAGTGATAGTAGACTTGCGCTGCATCTACCGCACTCTCTCCTCCTCCCCCACCTGACCCCTGTGTCAAGACAGAGTCAAGAAGACCGGAGGCGGGAGCGGACGCAGGTGGCTGGCGCGGCCGGGTCCCCTAAGTCTTAGCCGCCCCTCGGCATGCCACCACACCTCCCATGTTCGGCGTTTGTTATGGGAGTGCAACCCGAATAACGCCTGCCGTGCCCTAATTTGGCCCCCGTGTTGGTCCAACACACACGACAGTTCGACCGTGGTAGTCCGACGATGTCCACCGTATGCTCCATGGGAAAGTGGAGCAGGGACGGTGACTTGCGCGTGATTTAGTTTAAAGTGATAGTAGCCTTGCGCTGCAGCTACCGCACTCTCTCCTCCTCCCCCACCTGAACCCGGTGTCAAGACAGAGTCAAGAAGACCGGAGGCGGGAGAGGACGCAGGTAGCTAGCGCGGCTGGGTCCCCTTAGTCCTAGCCGCCCTTCGGCGTGCCACCACACCTCCCATGTTCGGCATTTGTTATGGGAGCGCAACCCGAATAACGCCTGCCGTGCCCTAATTTGGCGCCTGTGTTGGTCCAAACGCATCAACCACGTGGCCCGTTTAGGGGGCACACACACACGCACACGACAGTTGGACCGTCGTAGTCCGACGATGTCCACCGTATGCTCCATGGGAATGTGGAGCAGGGACGGTGACTTGCGCGTGATTTAGTTTAAAGTGATAGTAGACTTGCGCTGCATCTACCGCACTCTCTCCTCCTCCCCCACCTGAGCCCGGTGTCAAGACAGAGTCAAGAAGACCGGAGGCGGGAGAGGACGCAGGTGGCTGGCGCGGCTGGGTCCCCTAAGTCCTAGGCGTGCCACCACACCTCTATGTTCGGCATTTGTTATGGTAGCGCAACCCGAATAACGCCTGCCGTGTCCTAATGTGGCCCCCGTGTTCGTCAAACGCATCTACCACGTTGCCCGTTTAGGGGGCACACACGACGACAGTTCGACCGTCGTAGTCCGACGATGTCCACCGTATGCTCCATGGGAAAGTGGAGCAGGGACGGTGACTTGCGCGTGATTTAGTTTAAAGTGATAGTAGACTTGCGCTGCATCTACCGCACTCTCTCCTCCACACACACGAAAGTTCGACCGTCGTAGTCCGACGATGTCCACCGTAGGCTCATGGGAAAGTTGAGCAGGGACGGTGACTTGCGCGTGATTTAGTTTAAAGTGATAGTAGACTTGCGCTGCATCTACCGCACTCTCTCCTCCTCCCCCACCTGAGCCCGGTGTCAAGACAAAGTCAAGAAGACCGGAGGCGGGAGAGGACGCAGGTGGCTGGCGCGGCCGGGTCCCCTAAGTCCTAGCCGCCCCTAGGCGTGCCACCACACCTCTATGTTCGGCATTTGTTATGGTAGCGCAACCCGAATAACGCCTGCCGTGCCCTAATGTGGCCCCCGTGTTCGTCAAACGCATCTACCACGTTGCCCGTTTAGGGGGCACACACGACGACAGTTCGACCGTCGTAGTCCGACGATGTCCACCGTATGCTCCATGGGAAAGTGGAGCAGGGACGGTGACTTGCGCGTGATTTAGTTTAAAGTGATAGTAGACTTGCGCTGCATCTACCGCACTCTCTCCTCCACACACACGAAAGTTCGACCGTCGTAGTCCGACGATGTCCACCGTAGGCTCATGGGAAAGTTGAGCAGGGACGGTGACTTGCGCGTGATTTAGTTTAAAGTGATAGTAGACTTGCGCTGCATCTACCGCACTCTCTCCTCCTCCCCCACCTGAGCCCGGTGTCAAGACAAAGTCAAGAAGACCGGAGGCGGGAGAGGACGCAGGTGGCTGGCGCGGCCGGGTCCCCTAAGTCCTAGCCGCCCCTAGGCGTGCCACCACACCTCTATGTTCGGCATTTGTTATGGTAGCGCAACCCGAATAACGCCTGCCGTGCCCTAATGTGGCCCCCGTGTTGGTCCAACGCATCTACCACGTGGCCCGTTTAGGGGCCACACACACACACACACACATTCGTTACCATATGTAAATTTCTTTTAAATTCAGTCACTGGCAAAACTATCTGATAAGCGCACTTGTAACTTGCCGCTTTTCTGAAAAGCTGGGTGTCAGATTTACTTCAGTGTAACTTTCAATGCCATGACCGAACCGCTAAAGAATGGGCTTGTCAGAGATTTGCCATTATTCTTAAATTTTAAGCTAAAATGTAGATCTGGTTTTGCTGATTTCTCAGAATTTAACTTGTCGAAGTAGCCCGCAGAGGTTTTCTCTAGTGCTGACCACTATGTGACTTTTCATAGACATTAGAAATTTACCTTTTTAAAGTACACTCTAGTTCGACAAGTTGGGACTGCAATGTGTGTGTGTGTATGTGAGTGCGAACTCAGATCGCTATAAATAGACTGTCAGTTTTGAAAGAAGCCTCAAAGTCAAAAGGACTCTGCGCAAAACGAATAAGGTTGGCGTAAGCTGACTCATAAATACTATGTGTGAGGCACTTTGATGACTCATAAGGACAGCCTGGGAAAGTCACCACTGTATACTGAAACAGTTCCACAAATGCTCTTAATTTTTGAAGCCGTTTGCACATTTGGGAGACGCATATGTGATTAATTAAATGTTTACGTATATTTGAAAATTCCTCTAACTCAGTTGTAGGCTCAGCGGGCAAGTTGACCCAAGTGAGATAAAAATAACGGCTGCCGGTGGGGTCTCATATCGAGAGTTTTTGGAGTGTTAGTTGTACTAAAATCTTCCCCTTGCTTTCGTGGGTTCAAACCCCGTCAAGGCCACCGCGTTTTCCACGATTGAGTCAAATCAAATGAGGGTATTAATGAAAGTTTACGATGCAGGGCCTTGCAAATGTTTTCCTCGGAGCCTCATGCAAGGAACACGAGCCTTACCAACAGAAATAAGTTTGCCATTTTTAACACCCCGGCCACGTTTATTAAAATTGTGAAATTTTTGACCTCTATTAAACTATATTTTGTGTTCTTAAAAGCTATTATCAGTGCGCGGCATAACGTTCTTTGCCTGCGTCAGTGATCATTAGCTCGAGGCAAAGCCAAACCGATATTGCTACTATTTGACAGAATATTACGAGTACATTCTGGGGTGTATTTAAAAATTTAACTGCGTAGTTATTGGCCATAGAACATGAGTTATTCATCACAAATTTTGAATATGCGAATCAGACGTTCTCATTGTAATTAAAATAAATCCAGGTTCGTCCCTTTTACAAGTTATTTATGCATTGATCCTGTTGATTGTTCGTGATTATGAATAAAAGATATGCATCAGTTCGGCCGTCGAGTCCAACGATGTACACCGTGTATTTCACAGCAGGGTGGTGCATGAACGGTAACTTGCGCTGGAATATAGTGAAGGTAGACTTTCGCTGCATCTACCTCACTCTCTGTTCCACTCCCCACCTGGGCCTGCTGTCAAAATAGAGTCAAGAAGACCGCTGATGGGAGATAGCTCACGCACTGTGCTAAACCACCACCAAGGACACGAAAGCAAAAATGGGGGGCGGTTCGGATCCCAGCTGAGTGCGACTGCTAGAGAGGCCACATTAAGAAGGAGCAATCGCAGTCTAACTCTCAGGTCGGGGATCGAGTTATCTTGTCAGCTGGCAGCCTTCCAAGCCACGGCTTTTAGCACTTCTTGATAGATTCAAGTGCGTCAGATTGTTTACAGTTAGGAAAATGCGCTGAGACGCCGACCTCACTCTCTTCCCCACCACCAGAATCAGGTCAACGTCCGAGCTGATCAGCTGTCTGATGCGAGAATGTGCGCAGTGGCTAACAGATATACAACAGCATAACACATACACCCTCAAGCGCTGAAATGTAGAGGGCATATACTTGTGAGTGGGCTAAATCTAGGCGACTCTCACAACCATGCATAATTTTATGCGAAATGCAGATGTTGTCACACCAAATTATGCCCCTCAGGGCATAATAGTAGGAACACGGGATACGGACCTTTGCTACTGTTTAACACGCTGAGTGCTCCTTAAAGCAGAATTCACTATAGCTTTCATAATTTCTTAATTCAAAAGACAATTTGGTGAGCATACGTTAGCTTTCGATAAATTCTCGTCAGGCCTTTACATTTATATCATGGTGTAACTAAGTCAAATATGCGGGTAAGTAGAACAAATCGTACGGTTGTCAGGCTGGGGGAGGGAGGGGCAAAGAAACACAATTACGTTCCGTTTTCTGATCATCGTCGGAGGAATGGCGTTCGCCGGGACAGGTAATTAGATGCAGGCGGCTGAATTGGTGGCTTTCGGCCACGGTAATTGCAGTGCCTGTATAAAGTTCTTTGGAGCGCACAGGACCGATTTGTGTAACCTGATTGCAGCCGCTTCTGCCGCAGCCAACAGACGCTTTCAAATCAATTTTGAATAGATTGAGGAGACCTTGAAATTTACCCGGAAGGCCTCTTTGGCATCTACACGATGGTCTATGTCTACCACATGCGCGAGGATAGAGCTGTTTATGTTCTCTAGCTGCCCCTTTCATAACCATTGCTGTAAAGTGTTCTCGTACTCGTTTGGACAAAGGCCGGCTCGTGCGATCACTGGAAGAGGAACAATCCGGATCGCTCCATTTCCTGCCCGTGCTGCTGAGTAGAAGCCCTGACAGCAGTATTCGACGTAGTGTCTATCGTAAGAAGACATTGGCCGGACAATACACCCACTTTGGGAGTTTTGTGCTACTGAACGTTAAGTGTACTTTAGTGCGCTGTCTGACCCAAAAGGGCGATAAGGATCTGCTTGGCCGATAGCATTGACGAATCGCTTAATGTTGTAGAAAGCACTGTTCGTCAGAACGGATATCCAGATAGATTTATTAATAAGAATATGACCGAATGACCACCAAAGCCGCCGGCGCTAATGGAAAAAGAAACAAATATTCATCAGGGTCCCATTTCAAGGGGACGCAGCAAGTGAACTTTTAGGGAGGCACCTAAGCCAAGCTGTTTCAAGCACCTTTCCAGCAGCCGATGACTATGTACTGTTCTCGACTTCTCCCATCCTATGCGGAGGGGGCAAGGACAAACTGCTAGACCAGGCCACCTCAATGTGCATTTATTCTCTCACCTGCTCCTGTGGGGCAGAATATATTGGTCGCACGAGCCGGCGTTTGTCCAACCGAGTACGAGAACACCTTCCAGCAATGGTTATGAAAGGGGCAGCTAGAGAACATAAACAGCTCTATCTTCGTGCATGTGGTAGACACAGACCATAGTGTAGATGCAAAGGAGGCCTTCCGGGTAATTTACAAGGTCCCGTCAACCTACTCAAAATTCCTTGGACAGTGTCTGTTGGCTGCGGCAGAAGCGGCTGCAATCAGGTTACACAAATCGGTCCTGTGCGCTCCAAAGAACTTTATACAGGCACTGCAATTACCGTGGCCGAAAGCCACCAATTCAGCCGCCTGCATCTAATTACCTGTCCCGGCGAACGCCATTCCTCCGACGATGATCAGAAAACGGAACGTAATTGTGTTTCTTTGCCCCTCCCTCCCCCAGCCCGACAACCGTACGATTTGTTCTACTTACCCGCATATTTGACCTATTTAAAAAGTGATATAAATGTAAAGACCTGACGAGAATTTATCGAAAGCTAATGTATGCTCGCCAAATTGTCTTTTGAATTTTTTAGTAGGAATTTTCGCTACTCTAAAATAGTCCATAAATTTCTTAATTACCACAATACTGTCGGCATAGGTACTGGCTAGCAGCCCAGAGACGCGGGTTTCACCGATATTGTGCCGCTGTTAAACGCATCTAGGTGGGGTTTAGCTCATTGTTGTGTCCCCAGCCTTTCAAAGATCAACCGTACAAAACGGTAGTCAATTGTTCTGTGATTATAAATTCTCTCCTTAAATTATTTTAATTTAGCCATTTGAACACAAAGTGCATTAAGGCAGAAATATCTATTCGGGGAATAAATAACACTCACAATCTTGGTATTAATAAAGTACCTTAAATAAAACCTGTTTATGCTATGGAGCTTTTAAGTTGTTTAGTGTTCTTGAAACGGAATAAATAGCTGAGGTCAATTATCCTTGTTTTTATTCCCAGAAAAGTGTGAAGATAACCGAGTTTTTAAAAACGCACCAGTTGACTCAGAATTCAAGGCGCCTGTGTTGCGAATGGTTGAAAATACTGACCAGAGCTAACAATACCTAAGCCAACTAAGGCGCCCTTTGCGTTTCAACAAGAAGGTAAGCATTGTATGGAAACATTTGTAGTTGCTACTGTTTAGGATTAACAGTGTCAATATAATTTGTGGCTGCTAAGAAACCTATTTAATCTCGTAGGGTATACCTCATCCTCGGGAGAAGGACATCTTTCTACTGTTTTAAATAGGGTCGCCTCTACATGGAACAATTATCTCCGGTGGCAGGAATGGGTTTCAAGGACATTGTCAACAAAGGGATTCTGTTACAGACGGTCGGTGCATGCGCACTTGCGCACTTTGGTGCATTTGAAACCGCTGAAAGTCGTCATTAGGTGACTGTATGAACTAAATTAGATGTCGAGGTGGTGCCCTTGTGGCCCTAAAGTTCTGCCCGCTTAATTGATGGGTGAGGGCTCAAGTGACTGCAGTCATCTTGCTTCGCCATTTATAGAGCCATTAAAAATACAAAAAAACGAAAAAAAAGAAAACTCCAGAACAATGCAAGTCACCAATTTCAATTAATGAGCTCTGGGTCTCACGAAAGTCGATGCAACTCAGATAATTAACTCACGTGTTTACTCTGTTAGCGTTTCGAAGATGCCCCTGAACACTCCGTTGGCGAATGCAAACAGCAAGTTGTGGCAGTGAATGTACTGTTCAAGAGATTAATGGAGCAGTAGGAGTCAGACCTATCCAGTTACAACAGAATCGAGAACACGCAGGTCGTTACTTTTTGCGTAAGAATTACTTATATGGCACCTCACAAGGACAGTGGACTAGGTACGCCTGACCAAGTAATAAAGGTAACTCTGTGTATAATTCCAGGAATGGTAAATATTACCGTTTCCTCACCCTAACATTAGCCATACCACAAACGTAAACTCTAGTCCTAATCTTAACTCTTACCCCATAGTTAATAATAACACTACCCTTAAACATAACCGTAAACCTTACCCTATTGTGCCTGGTATTTGGCGCAAAGACACCTCCGTTGTGGGCGATTTCTTGTCTTACGTCCTGTTTATGGGGGCCATATAAGTCATTCTTACTCTTTCTAGTGGAAAACGGTAAGTATTCTTACCAAGGAAACCACCCAAGGCGCTATGGAAAGGACTTCGGTGGGATATTGTTATGTAAAAATTAGCCGAATCTGTTGACCTTCATGATTCAAGGAGTCTAAATTAGAGGACCTAATAGGAGAAGTGAAGTAACCGTTGTTTATAAGGTGAGTTTTGCAAAGCTTGATAAGGAAGTAGCTATGGAAAAACGAGAGGGGTACTTCACTTACATTTAACTGAATAAAGATGTTGGACTGAGAATAGGAGAACGAGGAGCTAGTAACCACCTAATCTATCAAACATATGCTAGCCAAATGGTTAAAGCAAAGCATTACACCATATCGCCTCTCTTGTGCTCTCTATGGTAGGATACCCATCCGGTTTAAAACAGTTGGAAGTAACCCATTTATAAGGCCAAAATATTCAGAAACTTCCTACTTTGTCTGGTGTTTTCACGCGCTCTCTCCAATGACATGGAAACGTTTTGGGCCTAAGTCCACACGAACTCACTTAAATACTACCAGGCAATATTAGTGAGGACAAAATATTGGCCTCTCGAAGAACTACTGTGTTCAACATGGGATTTTTATCGCTCCTTTCTTGGCCCAAGGATCAATGGAAAAAGTTTCTCCTTATAATTGCTGAGCATTTTCCTCAAATAAAACGTAAAGAGTAAAATAACATTTAGTAAGGGCAACTCTCAGGAAAAATAAACAGCAAAGCAACTGCTACAACGCATTTCTCGAGTCAGCAGGGAGGAGATACGTGTGGTTGTTTGTTTAAATGCCGTGCGGCAGTTAGAGGTTGCCGTCGGACTAACAGGCCAGATTTGCCTCATTGATCCTGATGACGGTTGGGCAACCATTTGCACCAGTATTGTCACACTGCATGCTGTTGTTTTGGCGAGTGAATCATTTCACAATGATTGATGGGCGGTTATAATTATCCAAGCGCTTCACAAAGTTCTCACCACTTGTATCTCCAAACTTTTCGAAAGTCGTGCCAACTGACCCACAAACAGTTGGCACCACTTCGCTACGATTCAGTTTCGACTTTCAAGTTAGTTCTCCTGTGTTGTTTTTACAGAATTAGCCCCATCACGTAATTATTTGTTTATATGCCTGTCAATCTGGTGTGAGACTTATGTTTAAGACTAATTTCATGCGTAGGAAAGGACAGTTCACGGAGCTGAAACGTTATGCTTCCTGTAAACCCTCGCCTTAATTTGCATTCCTTACCGTTTTCTTATTCTGAGTACTCAGGCTAACATGTTGTCAAGGAAGTTCACTAAGGTTTTTGGGTGATATGGTAAGTTTGTTTTCCTGTACACCGAATTTTGTCATTTCGTGGTATGCCCGATCAGTTAACGGGGTCCGAGTAAAATATTTACGTAAATGACCGAGCTGGACTCTTCGTCTAGTTCTTTCGACCCTTTTAAACGAAAGTACACTCTGATTTCACTATTAGCCTTGTCTGTGGCAAGGATAACGAACTCAGAATTATCCATAACGACAGTTTGACCATCGTAGTCCAAAGATGTCCACCGTATGCACCACGGAAGGATGGTGCAGGGACGGTGACTTGCACTTGCTTTAGTTTAAAGTGATAGTAGACTTGCGCCGCATCTACCGCACTCTGTCCTCCCCCATTTGAGCCCGGTACCATGACAGAGTCAAGAAGACCGGAGATTGGAGAGGGCGCAGGTGGCTGGTGCGGCCGGAGCCGCCCCAGGGTGCACCATCACACCTGGCTCAGATCCCATGGAGTGGGAGTACCATAAAGGCCACATTAAGAAGGAGCCATTGCAGCCTGACTCTCAGTCCGCCAGTCAGTCACTACACACAAAACACACATTGGGCTGACCACGCGGTCCGAGTTATCCCGTCAGTTGGCAACCTTCCAAGCCACTTTTTTTAACGCACCGCGATATTTTGAAGCGCGTTAGATTGTTTATAGTGAGG
Organism: Schistocephalus solidus; assembly: GCA_017591395.1. NCBI lineage: Eukaryota > Metazoa > Platyhelminthes > Cestoda > Diphyllobothriidea > Diphyllobothriidae > Schistocephalus > Schistocephalus solidus. The sequence continues at coordinate 48,807 of WEDG01002021.1, read as the reverse complement.
AAAATGCGCTGAGCTCTCGACTTCACTCTCTCCCTCACCCCCACAATCAGATCACTGTCCGAGCCGGTCAGTTGTCTGATGTGGGAGTGAGCGCATTGGCTGACGGGTCGGCGTACCCTCGCGCGCCACAGCACGACCTGGCCCCCATAATGCACACACCAGGATGGATATAGAGCGGCCATCGCCGTCTGACTCCCAGTCCACTGCTCAGCCACTTGACACACACAACCCATACACTGGGCCGACGGCGTGGTCTGGTGTAAGCGTCAGATTGGCAGCCTTCCAAGCCACGGTTTCTAGGACACCGTGATATTCTTAGGTACGTGATGATTGTGAGGGTGCTGTCTATGTATTTATGTAGGTAGCGTGTGCTGATGTGGCTTAGCCTGCGGTGGTTTACCGCAGGTTGTCATGGATGGGCATGTGTCCGAATAGACTTATGCGATGAGTGAATGCACGAGGACAGTGAAGGCATTGGAGTTGGCGATATCTGCTGTGTGTTGGTGCTCCATGCACTGGTTTACCAGTTTCTGTACGATGGATTCCCACCGAAAGTCTACAAGCACGGTGGGCCCTGGCTCATGGCAGCATTCACAACACTCTTCCAGGAGATGTGGCGCCAAGGACAAGTTCCTCAGGATTTCAAAGACGCCACCATCGTCCATCTCTACAAACGGAAGGGGAATCAGCAACTCTGTGATAATCACAAAGGCATCTCGTTGCTCAACATCGCCGGGAAAGATCTTCGCCCGAATCCTTCTCAATCGTCTGAACGGTCACCTAGAGCAGTGCCTGCTCCCGGAAATCCCATGTGGCTTCCGCCGACACCGCGGGACAACCGATATGATCTTTGCCACCCGCCAGCTACAAGAGAAGTGTCAGGAGATGCAAACTCACCTATACACTACCTTCGTGGATCTAACGAAAGCCTTTGACACGGTGAATCGCGACGGACTGTGGAAAGTCATGCAGAAATTTGGTTGTCCTGAGCAATTCACGCACATGGTGCGTCAGCTTCATGACGGGATGACAGCGCGCGTCACTGACAACGGGACGTTATCCTTAGCATTCGCAGTGACCAACGGAGTGAAGCAGGGCTGCGCACTGGCCCCCACCCTCTTCCGTCTCATGCTCTCGGCTATGCTGATGGACGCCTACCGTGATGAGCAGCCTGGTATCCGCATCGCCTCCAGAACTGACGGGCACCTTCTCAACAGTCGGCGTATGCAGGCTCCAACGCGCGTGTCTACAACTACAGTCCATGACTTGCTCTTCGCGGATGACTGCGCCCTTAACACCGTGACGGAGGAGGACATGCAAAGGAGCATGGACCTCTTTGCCGAAGGCTGCGCCGATTTTGGATTGACAATCAGTACAGCCAAAACGGTTGTCATGCACCAGCTGCCACCCGGCGCGGAATACAATGCTCCTCGAATCAATGCCAACAGTGCTCAACTCAAAAACGTGGAAACCTTAGCTTATCTAGGAAGCACGATGTCACGCAACACGAGAATCGATGACGAGGTTGCCCAACGGATCTCCAAAGCAAGTCAGGCATTCGGCCGGCTGCAGGCCTCCGTGTGGAATCGCCACGGTATTCATCTGAACACCAAACTGAAGATGTACAAGACCGTCGTCTTGACGACACTCCTTTACGGAGCGGTAACCTGGACGGTCTACTCGAACCAAGCCAGGAAGCTGAATCACTTTCATCTCAGCCGCCTCCACAGAATACTGAAGCTGAGATGGCAAGACAGGATCCCGGAAACGGAAGTCCTGGAGCGGACCGGAATCCTCAGCATCCATGCCATGCTGAGGCAAGTGCAACTGCGATTGAGCGGCGACCTGGTAAGAATGGACGATGAGCGACTACTCAAACGACTTTTCTACGGAGATATCGCTACTTGTTCTCGCCGACAGGAGGTCAAAAACGAGGCTACAAGGACACTTTGAAGAAATCGCTGAAGAAACTGAAAATCAACCCGGCGACCTGGGAGGACCTCGCCCAGGATAGACCGGCATAGAGAAGATCAGTGAAGACTGGTGCAGCAATATACGAGGCCAACCGGATCGCCGCCGTCGAAGGCCAAAAGAGCGGCACGAAAGTCAACTGCGCACCGGACCAACACCACCAATGCCCAGGCCCTGCCAACATGCCCGCGCTGTCAACGCATCTTCCACGCGCGAATCAGCCTGGTTGGACATCTTTGGACGCGATGCACCATTAATCCGAAAATTCCAATTTCTACGTCAAATTCTGCCAACCCTCCTTCTGCCTCACCCACCCTCACTCCCGGCATCAATTCCATTGCTCCCACCATCATAGAGACCACATCCATCTACTCATCGCCTGTTACCCCCACCACCGCAACCACCACCACCATCAGCGATGGGGAATATCTCCTAAGCTGTACTCAATGCTACCGCACGATTCACCTCAGGCATCGGCCTGGTCGGTCACTTGCGAATACACCGTACAGAGACCGGTGAGCCATTGCCTGGAGCACCGTCACACAGCAGAGATCGGCCCCTCCACTGCCCTCACTGTCTTCGCGCATTCACTCATCGCATGGACTTATTCGGTCACATGCGCATCCATGACAGCGGAATACACCACAATGCCGACAACACCGATACACCATGCACACCCTCCGCTCCTGCCATTCTTAGCGCCCCTGCCACCCCCACTACCATGAATGACATCCCCCCAGCCTCTACCGATTTCTCCTGCCCACACTGTGCCCGCAACTTCAACTCACGCATCGGCCTGGTCGGTCACCTGCGACTCCATCGCACGGAGGCTCCGGCATACAGTCGACGCGCCCGCCTTCACTGCCCTCACTGCTCCTGCACATTTACCCAACGCATGGGCCTATTAGGACACGCTCCTCCACGACAACCTCCGGTAAACCACCGGAGGCTAAGCTACATCAGCGCACACTACCTACACCAATACATCGACAACACCCTCACAATCAACATTACCAGAGTATATCACGGTTTTCTAGAAACCGTGGCTGGGAAGTCTGCCAATCTGACGCTTCCACCAGACCACGCCGTCGGCTCAGTGTATGTGCTGTGTGTCGAGTGGCTGACCAGTGGACTGGGAGTCAGAGGGCGATGGCCGCTTTATATCCCCTGCGTTTGTGAATCCTGGTGTGTGCGTTATGGGGGCCAGGTCGTGCTGTGGCGCCCGAAGACGGGTACGCTGATCCGTCAGCCAATGCGCCCACTCCCACATCATGCAACTGACCGGCTCGGACAGTAGTTTGACTGTGGGGCCGGGGGAGAGAGTGAGGTCGACAGCTCAGCGCATGTTCCTCACTATAAACAATCTGACGCGCTTAAAACTATCACGGTGCGCTAAAAGCCGTGGCTTGGAAGGTTTCCAACTGACGGTATAACTCGGGCCGCGTGGTCAGCCCAATGTGTGTTTTGTGTGTAGTGGCTGACTGGCGGACTGAGAGTCAGGCTGCAATGGCTCCTTCTTAATGTGGCCTTTATGGCACTCCCACTCTGTGGGATCCGAGCCAGGTGTGGTGGCACGCCCAGGGGCGGCTCCGGCCGCGCCAGCCACCTGCGCCCTCTCCCATCTTTGGTTTTCTTGACTCTGTCTTGACACCGGGCTCAGGAAGGGGAGGATGAGAGAGTGCGGTAGCTGCAGCGCAAGGCTACTATCACTTAAAACTAATTCACGCGCAAGTCACCGTCCCTGCACCACCCTTCCGTGGATCATACGGTGGACATCGTCGAAATCGACGGTCGAACTGTCGAACGATGGATTCGTAAGTGACCCACTTGGTTGATTTATCCATAACAGAAGCTTAACAAATAACATGAATACCTAAATACGTGAGGCCAAATTGGCTGGCTCCTGCACTATACTTGCGTTGGAGTGCAGTGAATCGGAGCTTCTTCGTAGCAAGTACCTGTTCCAGCAACCCTGGCTGTCGATAGCTCTGATTGGCATCGCAGTGCTTTTAACTGTATAAGCCAATTTCAGTTTCACTCAGGTTTGACTTTTTATTGCGATCCCAGTTAAGGACTAGGCGGCAAAGTATGAGAAGGGATAACCAACGGTTGCAATCTAATTCTCTTGGGATGTCGTTTAGCATTTTTAAAGCAGTTGTGAACAGAATAATGACTTTAAAGAAGAAGAAAGAGGTGTGAAAACGGGGAGAAATGAACTTGTATCATCTCTAGAGGAAAAAGGACGCCAAATAATCAGTCAATGTTCACCCGACAGGATAGAGTTCTTGATCAAAGTGCGACTTGCCGCAATATGCCCGAGAGGCCTCAACTGTGCTGATCGCTTGTGTCATCGGTATCCATTCGGAGATCGATCAGCAGGCCAGATGGTCTTCTAGGATTTAGGATCAACACGCAGTTTGGCGGTAATTGCAGATGCAGACACGCAGACATCGTCGCGATCAACGCGACAGACCTTGTCGGTTGGCCGACGGATCAGGGACGATGCGGCAATGACTTGGGACCCACTTTTACGTGCACATTCACGTGTTTTTGGCGTAACCAAGGAGGCCTCGAAGGCTTCAGGAAATTATATAACGTTTTGCCAAAGACTCTACTTCACCTTCAATGGGCAAGTCAAAGCATGAAATCGGCAGGTTCAGTGTCCAGTTTAGTCTGTATAAGTAGCTACTTAAGTAGTATGCATTTTTGTTTTTGACGTTCAATGCTCTTATAAAATTCAAATATACTTTAACGAAAACACGCAAAAAAAGAAATTTTTCTTTTAATCATTTGGTAGAAGAGTAGGCCTTTTTATAATTTTATACTTTAACAACTTTCTAATTATGAGATTTTATAAACACTAAATGTTCATTCATACTACATCGTCTCCATCATAAGTTTATGAGGAATATGTGGCTTCTTACTCATAATGTGGAGAAAAGTGTGATTTTCCACAGAAAGCATTTAGTTTCGAAACCTCGAATGCAAGTGAGACGGCCGTTGGGCTTCAAAATATTCGACAATCCAGCAGAAAATTCTCTGGTATCAATACATGGACGACATATTATTCAAAAAGCATAAAGAACATTTTTGAAAGTCATCCCAATATTTTCCTTCATGTTGCCGAATTTCCAGTAGACGGCCTAGCTCATGAAGTGTCACCCGAAATTCGGAAACGTGTTTTGGCTTCGAATAATTTACTTAAATAAGTTTGTAATATTGTTTGTCTTGGAGAATAATCTCAAGATATTTCAGCCACGTCAGGATTCTGGCTTTTGAACGTGAACCCTTCTGATTGACTGTAAAATTTTATTCTGTAAAAATAGCTATTAAAGTAGTATGCATTTTTGGTTTTGACGTTAAATGCTCTTATAAATTCAAATATATTTTAACGAAAACACGCAAAAAGATATTTTTTACATATTTGGTAGTAAAGAAGACATTTTTAAAATTTTATAATTTAAAACTTTCTAATTATCAGATTTTATAAACACTAAATATTCATTCATACTACATCGTCTCCATCAAAAGTTTATGAGGAATATGTGGCTTCTTACTCATAATGTGGAGAAAAGTGTGATTTTCCACAGAAAGCATTTAGTTTCGAAACCTCGAATGCAAGTGAGACGGCCGTTAGGCTTCAGAAATATTCGAAAATCCAGAAATTTCTTTAAAACTGAAAAATACGCTTTCTTTGAGTATATAATTGGAAGAAGGCATAAATTGATACCAAATGAGTCCACAAAAAAAACATGTGTAAATGTTTTCTATAAAATATATTTGAATTTATAAGACCGTTGAAAATCAATGAGAAAAATGCATACTGATTAAATAGCCATTCTACAGATAATACTTTTTCCACCCTGTCAAGCAGAATTGCATTAGAAAGCGGGAATCCTGACGTGCCCGGAATATCTTGAGGTTAGGCTGCATGACAGTTCGACCGTCGATTTCAACGTGGTCCACCGTATGCTCCACACCAGGTGGTGCAGGGACGGTGACTTGCGCGTGAAATAGTTTTAAAGTGATATTAGCCTTGCGCTGCAGCTACCGCACTCTCTCCTCCTCCCCCACCTGAGCCCGGTGTCAAGAAGACCGGAAATGGGAGAGGGCGCAGGTGTCTGGCGCGGCCGGAGTCACCCCTTGGTGTACCATCTCACCTGGCTCAGCTCCCACGGAGTGGGAGTGCCATAAAGGCCACATTAAGAAGGAGCCATTGCAGCCTGACTCTCAGTCCGCCAGTCAGCCACTCCACAGAAAACACACATTGGGCTGACCACGCGGTCCGAGTTATCCCGTCATTTGGCAACCTTCCAAGCCACGGCTTTTAGCGCACCGTGATAGTCTTAAGCGCGTCAGGTTGTTTATAGTGAAGCAAATGCGCTGATCTGTCGACCGCACTCTCTCCTCCACCCCCACAATAAGACCACCATCCGAATCGGTCAGTTGTCTAAAGTGGGAGTGGGCACATTGGATGACGGGTCGGCGTACCCGTCTTCGCCCACCACAGCACGACCTGGCCCCATAACGCACACACCAGGATTAGCTAACTCAGGGGATATGAAGAAGCCATAGCTGTTTGACTACCTGTCCAGAGGTCAGCCACTTGACACACACACAACGCATACACTGGGCCGATAACGGGGTCTGGTGTTAGCGTCAGATTGGCAGCCTTCCAAGCCACGGTTTCTAGGACATCGTGATTTTATCAGGTTCATTACGATGATTGTGAGGGTGTTGTCTATGTATTAGTGTAGCTGGTGTGCGCTGATGTGGCTAAGCCTCCGGAGGTTTACCGCAGGTTTTCGTGGAGGCGCATGTGTCCTAATAGGCCCATGCGGTGTGTTAAATGTGCGGGAGCAGTGAGGGCAGTGGAGGTGCACGTGGCGACTATATGTCGGAGCCACAGACACTGGTTTACCAGCCTCCGTGCGATGGATTTGCGGGTAACCGACCAGGCCGATTCGTAATTTGAAGTTACGGGTGCAGTGTGGGCAGGAGAAATCGATAGAGGCTGGGGGGATGTCATTCATGGTAGTGGGGGTGGCAGGGGCGCTAAGAATGGCAGGAGCGGAGGGTGTGCATGGTGTATCGGTGTTGTCGGCCTTGTGGTGTATTCCGCTGTCATGGATGCGCATGTGACCGAAGAGGCCCATGCGATGAGTGAATGCGCAAGGACAGTGAGGGTTGTGGAGGCGGCGATCTCTGTTGTGTTTTGGTGCTCCAGGCACTGGTTCACCAGTCTTGTACGATGAATTCGCAAGTGACCGATCAGGCCGATGCGTGAGGCGAATGTGCGGTAGCATTGAGGACAGTTTAGGGGAGAGTCCCCATCGCTGATGGTGGTGGTAGTTGTAGTGAAGACGAAGGTGTTGGTGGTTGCGGTGGTGGGAGTAACAGGCGAGGAGTATTGGGATGTGGTACCTATGATGGTGGGAGTAATGGAATCGATGCCAGGAGTGAGGGTGGGGGAGTCCGAAGGAGAGTTGGCAGAATTTGACGTAGAAGTTGGAATTTTCGGATTGTTTGGTGCAATGCGTCCGAAAATGTCCAACCTGGCCAATTCGCGCGCGGAAGATGCGTTGACAGCGCGGGCATGTTGGCAGGGCCTGGGCATCAGCGGTGTTGGTCCGTTTCGCTGATGATTTTCGTGCCGCTCTTTTGCCGTGGCGGCGGCGATCCGGTTGGCCTCATAAGTTGCTGATCCAGTCTTCACGGATATTCTCCATGCCGGTCTATCCTGGGTGAGGTCCTCCCATGTCACCGGGTTTATTTTTAGTTGCTTCAGCGATTTCTTCAAAGTGTCCTTGTAGCGTCGTTTTCGACCTCCCTGTCGGCGAGCACCCGTAGCGACATCTCCGTAGAAAATTCGTTTGGGTAGTCGCTCGTCGTCCATTCTTACCAAGTGGCTGTTCCATCGCAGTTTCACTTTCCTCAGCATGGCGTGGATGCTGAGGATTCCGGTCCGCTCCAGGACTTCCGTGTCCGGGATCCTGTCTTGCCATTCCAGCTTCAGTATTCTGCACAGGCAGCTGAGTTGGAAGTGATTCAGCTTCCTGGCTTGGTTCGACTAGATGGCACAGGACTCCACTCCGTAAAGGAGTGTCGTCAGGACGAAAGCCTTGTTCATCTTCAGTTTGGTGTTCAGGTTAATACCGTGGCGATTCCACACGGAGGCCTGCAGCCGGCCGAATGCCTGACTAGCTTTAGAGATCCGTTGGGCAACCTCGTCATCGATTCTCGTGTTGTGTGACAGCGTGCTTCCTAGATAAGCGAAGGTTTTTCACGTTTTTGAGTTGAGCACCGTTGACATTGATTCGGGGAGCATTGTATTTCGCGCTGTGTAGTGGCTGGTGCATGAAAACCGTTTTGGCTGTACTGATTGTTAATCCAAAATCGGCGCAGAGGTCCATACTCCTTTGCATGTCCTCCTCTGTCACAGTGTTAAGCGCGCAGTTGTCTGCGAAGAGCAAGTCATGGACTGTAGTTGTAGACACGCGCATTGAAGCCTGCATACGCCGACTGTTGAGAAGGTGCCCGTCAGTTCTGTAGGCGATGTGGATCCCAGGCTGTTCATTACGGTAGGCGTCCATCAGCATAGCCGAGAACATGAGACTGAACAGTGTGGGAGCCAATACGCAGCCCTGCTTCACTCCGTTGGTCACTGCGAATGCTAAGGATACCGTCCCATTGTCAGTGACGCGCGCCGTCATCCCGTCATGAAGCTGACGCACCATGTGCGTGAACCGCTCAGGACAGCCGAATGTCTGCATAACTTTTCACTGTCCATCGCGATTCACCGTGTCAAAGGCTTTCGTCTGATCCACGAAGGTAGTGTTTAGGTTAATTCGCATCTCCTGGCACTTCTCTTGTAACTGGCGGGCGGCAAAGATCATATCAGTTGTCCCACGGTGTCGGTGGAAGCCACATTGACTTTCCGGGAGCAGACCCTGCTCTATCTAACCGTTCAGACGATTAAGAAGGATACGGGGGAAGATATTCCCGGCGATTTTGAGCAACGAGATGCCTCTGTGATTATCACAGAGTTGCCGGTTTCCCTTCCGTTTGTAGAGATGGACGATGGTCACGTCTTTGAAATCCTGAGGAACTCGTCCTTGGCACCACATCTCCTGGAAGAGTGTTGTGAGTTATGCCATCAGCCAGGACTCACAGCTCTTGTAGATTTCCGGGGGGATTGCGTCGGATCCTGGTGCTTTACTGCTGGAAGTCTGCTGCACGGTCAGAATGGTTTCTGTTAGGGAAGGCGGCAGATCCAGGTGATTGTTCGTGTCCACTTTAGGGAGCCGGTCAATGGCAGCATCAGAGATGGCTGATGACCAATTAAGGACACTTCTGAAGTGCTCAGCCCAGTGCTTCAGAATTTGTGATTTCTCTGTCGGCAGTGTTGTGCCGTCAAAGCTGAGCAGTGGTGCGGTCCTCTTGATACACGGTCCGTAGATCACATTGATGGCTTTGAAAAAGTTTTTCATTTGCATTTTCGGTCCGCATACTCCTGGATTTCTTCAGCCTTTCGGATTATCCAGGCATCCTGCATCTCCCGCAGTCGTTGCTGTACAAGGCGCCGGCAAGTAAAGAAGGCTGCTTTGGTGGCGTCAGTCCAACTGCAGGTTCTCCAGTTTCTCGGTTATTTGGTTGCTGAAATCAAAACAGTGAGCAGGCAAATTTAACAAAAGCGTATTTAACTTACCTGGCGGCCTCTTACTTTTGGGGCCTTCGTCATAGTTGCAGTTAGAGCCTCATCTGGGAGATGACGAGGCGGTGAGCTGTCCAACCATCAGCATCGCCGATCGCCTTGGTTACCAGCACGTTCTGTCGATCGCGCCTCAGCAGCTGCCAGCGCCGCGACCGTGGGTGCATCCACGTGGCCTTCTCCCGTGTCGGAAGGCGGAAGAGGGTGTTGGTCAGCAGTATATGGTGTTCCGCGCACGTGCGCAGAAGATGGAGGCCGTTATCGTTACAGCTACCAAGACCGTGGGGACCCAGCACTTCCTGCCAGGCAGCGTGGTCCGTCCCGACGCGGGCACTGAAGTCACCAAGGACAAGTAACTTGTCCTATTTCGGCATAGTCGCCAGCAGGGCGTGCAGGTCCTCGTAGAATTTGTCCTTCGCCGCATCGGAGCTCGTCATTGGGGGAGCGTAGGCACTGATGATGATGGCGAACTTGTCTCCACGAAGAGGCAGACGGAAGCACATTAGGCGATCATTGATACCCTGCGGCAGACAGGGCAGACGTCCCACGATGTCGTTCTGGATGGCAAAGGCAACACCAGCGTCGCGTCGCTCTGCCTCTGGCCAGCCGCTCCAGAAGAAGGTGTAGCCGGCACCCACCTCCTCCAGCTGACCCTGCTCAAAGAATCGGGTCTCGCTGAGAGCAGCAAGGTCCACCTTGTAGCGCGCCAGTTCCCGAGCGACTAGCGTCGTCCTCCGTTCCGGCCGGTTGCTCCTAGGATTGGCTAAAAGGGAACAAAAATTCCAGGCTGCTAGTGTGACTGGACTCACGCAGGCAGTCTGGAGGGTATGGTGAGGGGGGATGGGGACGGGGGTGTTTTTGTTTTATGAGTTTTACGACCGCGTATTTTGCGATCTGCGAGCCGCGGCCGGCTGCAGAAGACGTGATAACGAGCATTTGTTTAGGGCACCTTTTCTAGCCCCTTCCTCCGCGAGGAGGCAAGCAGTGCTGTCCCTACATAGGGCTGCTCGGACATCCCAGACGGCTGCCGAACTCCACTATGGGTCACGGTTTTGTTTTAGTTGGAGAACGACCCGAGTTAGCCTGGGCCACCTACGGGGTTGCTGTCGCCCCCACCGTGGGACTTTTTGAGAGGGGGGGAGGTGGGAGGTTCGGTAGTCACACATACTGGGTGTGGAGGCACACACAACACCGGAGACACTCACCTGGTTTAGTCCGGCGGTCGTGACGGTTGCCCGGGGTGTGGCCGCTGGGAAGAACCCAACTTAGAGGAGCCACAGATGAGAGTTGGGTACCAGTTAGAGGCGGCCACAGGAGCATTCACCACCTGTACGAGACAAATGGAGTGACCAAATGCAAGCTGTGTGGTGCTGCCTCTAACTAGTATCCCTACACCCCACACACACCACCTGTACGAGACAAATGGAGCGACTAAATGCTATTTGTGCGGTGTTACCCCTAACTAACCTTAAGTAAGTCATTTGTTCGAATCTAACATATTCCCGAATTTCGAGATAGACTTTTAAAAAAAAGAAGGCATCAAGACGCCCCCTTATGTTTAATTAAGCAAAGTGTAAAACTTAAAATGATAATGTGAGAAAGAAGAGCCCCAACGGAGAAGGCCAATGACGCTTTCATTGATCTCACATGTTGCGCATTTGCTAGTTCCTAAACTGAAAGGAAAGGAGACTGCATTAACTGGGATCTAATATAATCTAGAAGCACAATAAGGTTATATTACGGAGGAAGGGCAGGGGAGGCTGACAGTCGATACACACCATAGAATTATTACCTAGGTTATTAACCTTCCAAGCCACTATACTTAACGCGCCGTGACGGCAGGAGTGGATGTCAGATTCATTATGGCGCGAAAAGAACTGGTCAGTTCTACTGAATATGAGGGTCACATCCTTTCAACTTGATTTGTATTGAATTTGGTTTGTTAACTAACAGTAATAAAGGCGTAGCACACGAGTGAAGCTGTCTGACGATCTTATCTGCAAGCTTCGAAACCCTCGGTGTCTAGCGACAGGCGACATCAAGGAAGTCGTTTATCTCACCGTTAGGTGCAAGAGAAACGTGTGCCGAGCTGTTTTGTCAATCGATATCTGTTGTCAACCTCGGGCATGGTGAAAAAGAAACCTGCGCCAAAATCGCGGCAATCACGGCTCCACAACAAGAATAAGTCTGAGGCATCAGAGTGCATCGAGTTCGCCATGGGTGCGATTACAACTCATCGACCCACGCCCCAATCAAGTCGCGCAGATTAAAGAGTGGCTAGAGGGTGGCGAATAATTAACCAACATTTACATTTTTCAACCTTTTAGTAAAATGAATGCATACGCCCAAGGCAGTGAGGCTTGGTGATCAATTTTCACAGGCATCTTTTTACGTAGGGACCAATAACCATTAGTTCAAATTCGCTGGCACACAGACCGTTGTTAGTAGGCGCTGTCAGATGGTCCATTAACTGCTGGAATACTGGGTTTGCATAGGCAGGAATGGACGCCAACGAACGGATTGGTTTCGAAACAAACGAGCTGCAACTGGCAGTTACTTATCTGGACAAACTCGCCAAGCTATGCCAGTAGAAGAGACGAGGAGACGTCCGTGAGTAGATTGATGAAGCCTTGTTTCGGGTTTATTCTATCTTTATTCAACTGGCCCTAAGGCCGACTAGCAGGTGACAGCAGACACACAAACATGCACAGGTACGGACGTGCAAAAACATACAGCGCGTGCGGGTCTATCAGATGAGTTAAAACACATCCAGGAAGCAAGATTCATCTTTGCCTCGTCAACTGGCAGTATCCGTCGGTGCAGACCGGCAACTTCGCCACACAGGAATGGGTCTGCACGTCTTTGTGTTTCCGATCCCAGATGAAGGTTCAAGTTCATGCTTGACTGAATTGAGACGGTTGATGCCTCAAAACAGTGTCTACACGCACATCTCTATAATCACCGCCTTCGATACAGTTGTTCAGTTCTGAAAATTCGTTAAGTAAGCATGATAACCATTTGCGTAAAATCAGTCAATATTTTATCCAGCCATTCAGTTGATGTCCTTGGTACTAACTGGTACTACTAATTCCTCATCCCTTACTCAGTTCCGACGCATCAAACCTAAAGCGTAAAGCAGTGGAAGGCGCTATTATACTACAATCAATGCAGAGCTCACTATTCCCGATAATTCCCGACTATCTCTCAGTGGGAGCTGTACAACTACTTCAAGTCTTTTTTTCAAAATTTCTTATTACTAGTTTTGAAAAAACTTTTGATTGCTAGTTCAAATGCTCAAAGCTATTTGGCGTCTTTGTTAATAACCAATACTCCTAATTCCTCTTCTCTGACTCCATTCCGATGCACCAAAGCCAAGTCGTAAATACTGCACTATGTACACCATCCCCGATAACTCCCCGACGTCCGGATAAGAATTCCTCCTGTATCGGTTCACCCGTTACTTTAACCTCTGGATTTTATCCCTTGTGGCACTTAGCATTTTTTTACCCTCCTCGTTCCACTGCAGCCGTTTTCACTGGCTGCTGGTTGCACTAAACTTAGTTCCTGGCACTGTGTGATCAGACATGCTATCCCTGTAATTTCTTTGGCTTGGCAGGCGCCAGACTGGACGTAAGCATGCTCAGTTGTGAGAATGCAAACGAAGCTCTACGTAAGCAACGCTGCATAAGTTTGCGTATGTCTCTCTGTGTGCGATTTGGTCTGACTAACCAAACGCCACGCACACCCTTTTCCTTGTTAGTTAATCGGCAGAACAATATCAGCCGATTCCTTGCCCTTCAAATTCGGTCCCTAGAGGCCATAGCTCTTTTTTACTTTCATTTCGTGCTGCTACTTGGCTTACCTGTGCACATTCCTGAGTGCTAAAAGCTGGCTTGGTAGCTGTACATTTAAAACTAATTGTTTGATTCTCGAACCAGCTTTTCGCAAACAACGATGATCGAACTGCTATTGGTTGTCTTTAATGAACTGAAGTACACGTGCCCATGGCAGACTGTCTGTAAATTTATAATTTTCATATTAGTTGATCACAAGATTTGCAGTTTAATGACTCAGGCTAAACATTTTGAAGGGAAATACGACTATTTCCCGGGCAATTGCGAGCAGAAGAGTGATCAATGCGTTTTACGGTGATTTAATTCTGTAAAAATTGAACCGAATGTTCACATTCAAAATACGTGTACAAGAAAAGAAGAGTATTATTATTACTATTATGAGCATGAGGATGAGGATGATAATGATGATGACGAAGAGGATGAGGAAGAAGAAGAATGAGGACGAGGATGATGATGAGGATGATGATGATGATGATGAGGAGGAGGAGGAGGAGGAGGAGGATGAGGAGGAGGAGGAGGAGGAGGAGAGGAGGAGGAGGAGGAGGAGGAGGAGGAGAGGAGGAGGAGGAGGAGGAGGAGGAGGAGGAGGAGGAGGAGGAGGCTGTTTGCTCGCCTGACTCAGCTTTATTCATCTGAGCTTTTAAATTCTGACTGGAGTTCTTCATCAGAGATAAAAGCGGCCATAAAACAAGCAACAGTTACAACAGGCAGGGTCCAATCAAGCACTAGTGACGCCAGTCCGGCGATGACTGTTTAAGGGCTATGTAGACCGGCGCCAGATCGATAAATCGATCGATTTCTCATCGGATACCTAGACTTCAATAAATTCCCGGCTTGTCTTAGTTCTGGCGTGGGTGGTTATCTTCGTGGCTGCCCTTGTCCACATAAAAGGAAAGACGCATCAGTAAAATTACCACTTGCAATAGTCCATGGTTAATTTTATCGGCATCGTTAGGTAGTTTAAATTACTAAAAAAAAACTCCGAAAATTGTTAACTAAAACGGGTCTTTTTTCCCTCCCAATATTTTATTCAGAGGATTCCTGACATGACAATCCAGCCCAAAATACAATCTTAATTTGGGACTGGTAACCGTATCACGTACGCACCACCCCTTCAAAGGTTATTCAACGAAGATGGCTGCGTCATTTTGATACTTTTAAGCGTTCTTTTCAGGATCTCGGGTTGGAAAAAGCGTTGAATTTCTGCTGCCATTGCTGACATAGGCTAAGATAACCAATTACGCTAGTAGGCAGGCATTCACACGAGAGAATAATGACGATGATATGGAATCGGCTAACAAATGACTTTTATTTCGGCAGAGTCAGTCTTCTGTCTAACAATACGTCCTACAAATCAGAAAAATCTTTAAAAATTTGAAACAAACTATCATTTCACAAGAATAAAGCATACAAAAGCGAAACCGCAGGTTGCTAAATTTGAACGGGATTTTTTAAATTTTCGTCCTTCGAAAGAAAGAACACAAGGAGGCAGTGGGACTGAGCAAGGTCCGGGAACATGACCTGCAGCTGTAAGATATAAATTGCATTTTTTGAACAGAAATCAGTAAAATTACACAAAAGCGTAATTTGTGTTGTGACAGGACGCTGGGAACTGGTGCACCAAATCTTAGCATCTAAAATTCCAGTTAGTTCCCGCGCAGGTGCTTCATGGCGTGTAAAGCAATTTCTGATCATCAAACATATTGTTAGGTTTACCTTCTTTTGTCCTTTGTATAGTATCGAAACCAGTGCCAGTAATAAATAAACATAGGGAGATTAATCTCGGGAAATTTTAACTGGACTTCTAAAATGCCTATTCTGATAGGAAAGATAATATAAATTAAATTATATAATCGATCATCGTGCGACATAATTTCATAGTATTTTACGTAAGCATTGATGCCAACCTTTTAATGCTGCTGTTTTCAGCGCCTACCAAAACTACGATGGGTGAAAAATGTTTACTAAAATTGAATGCAGTTTTTTCTATTGATTTTCGATGTCCTTATATGTTAAAATATATTTACAGAAAAATACTTTAAAATATCTTTCTTGCATACCTTGCATGGCTAATCACGTCATTTTTAAAGTTTATACCCAGAGGCCACCTTTTGGTCTTAAAAAGGTTTAAAACTATGCGATTTTTTTAAAATCGTGCAGTGCCCATGCATGTAGAATACTAGCTGTCCATTTATTAATGCTCGTTATGAAGTGTGCAAAATTTTATAAGCAATATATGACATCTTTTTAGTGGTATAGAGGCATGCCGAGAGAAAACTCTAAACGCAAATCGAAAGCTTTTTACAACTTACGTATCCGCTTTCCATTAAGTTGAAATTCATAGAATACGTAATTTTCTACAACTGAGCACAAAAAAAGAATGTGTTTACCAACGTTTACTACAAGCTACTTCTGAATTTATAAGAGTTCGGAAAATCAACAAAAAATCCATACTATATAAGTAGTGTTTTTTACCGAGTGTGGTTTTGACAGGTGCCATTCCGATGTAAACATCCTGGCATGTCTGAAATATCTCAGAGTTATGCTGCAAGGTAATTAAATCCTGCAACCCTTCTCACGTAGTCCTTCCTAATCAAAAATGGATTTCATAATTTGGTTAAAATTGAATGAGATTGGTTACTGACTGTATTTCGGTTATATATCAGATAATTTTTGAGTCCTTTAGATACAGAAAATGCTGACAACGTACTGTCCACATTGTCTTTTTGCCTGTTAGGCTTCCCCAAAATTTATACACCGCTCAAACTAGAAAAAATACCATGAAAATGTCCAGGTAACCGGGGGAAAATAATAGCACTTTCTAATAAAGAATTTAGTTCATACAAATGAAAGCATAAGCGAGTAAAATGGGAAAGGTCAGTTAATTGAATTCCGCGATCTATATTCACTTCAAAAAAACCATTTGCTATCTCTTACAAAACCGGCAACGTAGGGAGTGGATCGTAGCATCAAAATGGTCAAATGCAGCACCACTGTTAACAAAATAAACTGAGAACTTATGCTCAATGGCCGAGAACACGCCCGCTGTATCCGATAGAGTTCTTTTGGCAGCTAACTTATCGAAAGAACTCTAAGAGACATCAACTGACATTGGTTTATAGCGCACCCTTGTGAATACTGCTCTTAACTCCAATCGGAAGTTTTCTATGGACTACCCCAAAAATTACGGAAAGTTCGAACCCTTCTCAATTCACCTGTTCTTACAATATTCGCGAGACTGTGCTTCGAAAATTGTGGTTGGACTCTCAGGGTGTTTTACTCACTGTAATTCAAACCTAAATCCTGAACGCAGGAACTTTATAGTAAAATGACCTACAACTTAACCGTCTACTCACGAAGTTGTGCATTTTCTGAGGGCCTTCTTAAGCTTAAGCTGAATAAGGAAATTTGTTCCCGTACTTTTAAACTCCACGTTTAAAGTATTCTGTGTGAACATAGAGAAATTTCTTCTATGAACATTCTCGATTGCATGTTTCAACTTGCACCCCGTTCCCATATAAATTTACTGACCCGACGATAATTTATCGAGAGCAGGCGTCTCCTCGCCAACTGGTCTTCTGAATCCTTCGATGGGAATGTTTGCAACTTCAAAATAAATGGTTCACTTTTAAAAAGAGCATCAAAAGTCCATATAGTCTTCATGGCATTTATTTATGAATACCACCGAATTGCTAGAGGGCCGGGTGATTTCTAATGGATGTATCGTTGCCAGTAAAAGCCAGGATAGGATTTCGGTGGGTTCTTTTTTTAATCACTGGCCCAACAAATAATGCCTACGCAACCTAAAGGCTGGAATGAAAAT
This sequence comes from Schistocephalus solidus, assembly GCA_017591395.1. Classification (NCBI taxonomy): domain Eukaryota; kingdom Metazoa; phylum Platyhelminthes; class Cestoda; order Diphyllobothriidea; family Diphyllobothriidae; genus Schistocephalus; species Schistocephalus solidus. Next base: position 31,448 of record WEDG01002021.1, on the reverse strand, counting down.
TCCCTTTATATGCTGTCGTATTTTTTATCAATTTTTATCACTTTTGTTAAAAAGGTTGAAATATCTCATAAAGGGCTCTAATTGGATTGCTTATCCATAAACCTGCTACATCATTTGTTCCACAGTATGCTGGACGCAAGGTGATGAAGCTCATGCTAACTTGTTTTTAATGATAGCAGACTTGCGTAGTGGCTGTCACACCCTGTCCTCTATCCATCGTCTGGTGCCAGTGACAAGGGATCCCGGAGGACCACAGGTGGGCACAAGAGCAGTGGCTGACAAAGCAAAAGAGCTCATCTACGCGTGCCACACGCAGGAACAGGTTCCCACACAATATACCATGTTTTTACAGAAACAATGAAAGATTCAGCTTTCACTTTCGTTGCCTGTTGTAGAAGCCACATCAAGCACGAAGCCTTGGACCTGACTGTCTACCCATGAGTCCGTCACTCCAAATCCACCCACAGTACTATCCATGTGGACCGAGTTACTTAATCAGTCGGCAGCAATTCAAACCACGAATTTCAGCATGTCATAGCAAATTCAAGCGCGTTGGATTTACTATTTTGAGCAATGCGCTGAAATTACGTAGGAAAGTTGTTCCACCTAATCGGCCTCAATCTGTCTTCGCTCTCCCGTGCAGCACTTGACTGTCCTAGCCGCTCAGTCCTATGGTGCTTGACCTGAACGCAGTGATGGACAGGACTGAAATAGGGCGTCTACATGACTTGTGATGACATGCGTCCATGCACTAGAATATAGCAAGAAGCCTGCTTCCCACTCGCTTGGTAGGCACGTGTCCTGCGCAGCGGGTGGGCGCGAGACGGGTGCCAGGTGTGGTGATCGAGGTTGGACTGCGATGTTTTACACCCAATTTTCATGGGCGCGCATATAGCCCACTGGGCCCATGCTTCTACTGAGTGTACATAGGAATAGCATGAAATTGCGGCAGATCCGATGGGTGTGTGTTGAGGCTCCTGGCACTGGTCTACCAGCCTCATTATGATGGATTCACAAGTGATCGACTGGGCAATGCGTGGTGGCGAGGTGTGTCTGAACTGGGGGCAGGTTGGGATCGAGTCCACGCTGCGGCTGCGGGTGATGTTGCGGCAACGATGGTGGATGTTGTGGTCGGTGGCAGAGCGTCGGGAGAGTTCTCATCGGTGATGAGGGTCGTCATCGTAGAAGTCGTCGACGCGGAACCTGTGGTACTACGGGTGATGGGCGGCGGTGCACTGGAATGTGGCTCGCTGACGATGGCACTCGTTGACGTCGTGGTGCGTGCTAGACGGAAGGGGTGCGCACTGCGTTGGTACGGCATTGGGTCCGAAGATGTCCAACAAAACTGATCCATGCGCGGAATTTTCGTCCACCTCATGGGCATGAGGAAAGGGGTTGTGTGTAGGAATTTTTGTTCCGCGAGAGTTGTCAGCTGCGAGCCAGCCCAGCCTTCCCTGTTATTCTGCAAATCCGTCGATCCTGAGTGACGTCCTCCCAGGTCGTTGGCACCAGCTATGAATTTATGGGTTATTATGTTCAATTTTTATAATTCTCGACTCCCCCACACGCTATCCTATAGGAGGGATATTTGGGTATTTCATTTAATTCTAAGAAGTTATGGCTTTGGTTATAAATGTTTTATAAGAATAGTTTAAGTAATCTCACTTGGACCTTTTGGTGCCTGGTGCATCATTTTTATGTTTTGAATAAAAGAATATTACTACATACTTAATTGTCAGCTAAGGTTTTTCGTGCCAGAATATCCGTGATCAATAATTATTTAGGTGAATATGTGAAAATGATTTGTAAAATTGGTTATTTGTTTTAATCGGCAGCTAATTTTCTCTATTTTCGAAATGGGACTTTAAGATTCTTCAACTGGTAATTACGTTCCGTCTTATCTTTTTTTCTTTTTCTTAACGTGGTACTACGCACTTCACCTGCCTTAACCGCACAAGTCCTTGGTTTCTGATCTAAAAATAATATCACTCTAATATAAATGTGAGCGCTATTCAAAAACCCAGGCAGATGTTCAATACTTTTTAAAGCCACTTTGACCGTCAAAACTTGAAGTTTTTGTTGGCGTTCATCCAATGCAATGAAAACCACGTATTACCCGAAAAAGCTGGGAGACGATGGTTTGCCTGATGAAGGGCACGGAGCAGAGAGGCTGTTTTCCTTTTTCCTACGCCGGGATGAAATGAGGAAGAGAAGAAGATGAAGAAGAAGAAGAAGAACTGAGAATAGGATGAATGCTCGCTAAGAGACTTGGTGGCTATCAGACACCTGTAAGAAGTGTAACTAGCTGGTGATTATGCTGACTCAGTGACCTTGCGATGATTACCACCGATTCACGCTCAGATTTTCGACTTGTGTGAAGAACGAAGGGGCAGTATTATTTTTATTCAAAAAAGAAGCTGTCAGCGACGACTGCTTTTCGGCGCAAATCTGCTATTGCTATTTGACGGGACTAATTTGGGACCCAGACACCATACCCAAAAAATGGGGTGACGTGCTTTGCTTAGATTTAATAAAGAAACGAGATAGTTGTTTTGACACAGCAACTGCCAGCTTCATGGTCTTCTGAAACTGCATTCATTTTCTCCACTCAAACTCACATATCGGTAGGAATTTTGGCCTGGAGTTGGATACTTGGATTCGCGTTTCTCCTTCCGTTAAACCCTTGAATCTACTCACTGGTGCCGCAGCCTTAACTCGTTTATGATTAGCTCTTCGGCAGAAGACGTGGCTCACGCAACGTTTGATTAGAAGTCGAGTGGGTAGTTTAGCGTAAACGCACAAAATACGTTAATTGCGCTACTGACATTGCACTGCTGGAGACCTCTTTTGCAGAAATGAAATATCTTGTAACCTATATATGAGCACGAAACCATCCGAAGATGATCGGGGTTCCTTCGAGACGATAAAGTCCAAATCCAGTTTTAGGAAAGGAGATGTCTGTCACGTTATAGTAGAAATTTAAGCGCTTCAGTTACTTGATAGAATCCACTAACTTTTGTTAGCCTTTCCGTTTAAACAGTTCAGGTAAAGATATAATGGACAATCCAATCGACCCAAGGTGGAAATCTTCCGTCTAAAATAACAGAAATCCCTAAAATCAGCAAAAAATTAATAAAACAAGCAATGAAACTATAAATACTCGAAATTTCCGCCGATATAATGCAGTATGTGACCTAGCTCAAAACAATTATGACAGTAAATTGAGCAATCAATTGTGGGCAACTAAACAGTTACACATTTTATTTAATCACCTAATTTAGTCCAGTAAATGTTTACAAATAATTATATCATTCAAATTGTTTACAAATTTGAAAGGAAATCTGCATTGTCTTGTATTTCAGTGATTTTCAATTCTACTAGCTATCCCAGACTACTGTTGCGCATCCGCGCGTGTTCTTCTATGAGAAGAGAGTAATCCAAACTCAAGAATTTTATCAAATGGAACTCATCCTACCCCAACAGCGGAACGGCCGTAATATACACAAAACGGTATCCTTAAGATTACACCTGGTAGTTCGATCTTAATTTATCGGTTACCGAACGACCTTTCACTATGTGATCCGGTGAACCATAATATTTCGGTGATTTTGCTGTTTGCGAATTCAAATGGAAACCTGCTTTTCTTAAGCATCTGAAAAAATGGAAAAACGTGAAAAAATGCAGTTAATTCTCGCGAAACCGTGTTGGAATTTATACTCAAATAGTACGTGGTTTGCTAAGGGCCACACTTTAACCTACATTTATTCCTGCAGGATACTTACATTCAAACTTCACTAAAGGACATCCTTCAAACGTTCTTGTACTTTTGCTGATATATTTACTCAGAATTTTGCATGGACAGGATTTCTGTACATCAAGTTTACTCAGATACAGCTATTTTTGGCCTTTTCGGACTTTTCCGCTTTTCTAAAGAACTTGATATTTCCAAATAGTGTAATATTACTTTTAATATTCCTTTTTATGTTTCGAATTCTGTTAAAGTCTTTCATGATTTTTTCACGCTTTGACTTATTTGTGGGTGCCGGCTTGCGAGCGATTAGCAATCTTTCGTAAATTTTGGCATCTTCCGTGAGATACACATGAGTCATGTGCTGTAGTTTTATTTAACAGTTGGGTTCATAACATTTCTCCGTAGTTAAGTGTCTGATTATCGTAGCTGATGTCGAATTGCGATGACTGTCAAGGGGGCATTGCCCAAATTAAATGACAGGAAGTCAATTTTCGCAGACATGTCCGGCTGTCGCCAATCATTGATGATCACAATATCGATGGGCGTCACGATGTCCTAAAGCGGAGTGCTGAGACACAGACAGCACAAGCAATTACCTGGTAGCGGGGAGGGGTCCTGACGTTCTCATTACGTCAAGAGAGCTGCCCTCCTGGTATTTCCTTCTCAGAAGCTGTTTTTACCCAGGCTAACCGTGTGAGAACTCAGAAAGACAAATGTGAAAATCTTGGGAAGGTTACGGGACGTGGTCGTGCCACTGCACCTTGGGGATCAATTTAAAGCTCTCGCAGGCATTCACATAACGACCAGTAATGTATGCAGATAGGAGTTGTGAGCAAGGCAAGGCACGTACTCCCATCGGAAAAAAGTTTAAAATTTCAATTTGGATCCGACTAGCCAAGTACAGAGGACTTGTGCAGTTTTCGAGATTTCGGCCTGTTGCACGGCCAAACAACCAGCCAGAATTTCATTGGTTACTTGGTACCCATTCACTCTGAGGACCCGTTGACGGTAGAGCAACAGTGCAACCTTGTCACCCGATTCACATCAGTACGTCTTTATCCGCCGAGATAGCATGCTTACGCAACTGCGGTTCAAACTCGCTACCTTTGCCGCATTTGCCACTTTCCTGAACATATTCATTTTTAGGTCAGCACAATGGTTGTAGCAAACGAGGAGAGCTGGTTTTTTTTCGCCCTCGTCCATTCTAAATTTTCTGTTCCAACAGACGGTGTTGACGTTATCTTAGAATGTCAGCTTTTTATGTCCTTCAACGAGAACGATGTTATAAGCAAGATACCGAGCCCAGAGGTTGTAGGACCACCGCAGCTATGATTCCAAACATTGACGGACCCATTGGCGTAACTTTCACCTGCATATTGTTTCTTTGAATTTGAAGTACATCTGGAGACGGACCTTTATGACTTGGGGGATTTGGGCATGTCTGAGGCAATTCTCGGTTTAGTCATATTTATGTTAAGGATTAATTCGATAGACTCGAATGCCAGATGCCACGAAATAAGAGTAAAAAATGGACGTAACATTAAAAGATTCCGCGACTTCACCATTGAATTGGGTCAATCGCCGTTACTTGCGCTCTGACTGTGCGCCGGTCGTTTGGAAATATTGCATCTGAGTTCTAACCTGTCAATACTGACGCATGTATTACGCAGGTCAGCGTTCTTACGGGGTTGGGTTCACATGAGACAGAGATATAACGACCCTCCAGCCAGACTTTGGCCTTCTGAAGGTATTCCGTCCTGTCCAATACGACAGTGTAGCGTCCCTTATCAACAAGTTCGATAACGACGTCATTGTAGGTCTTGAGTTCTTTAAGGGCATCACGTTTGAACGTATGAAGCATTTCGCAAGGTTCATGAAGCACGAGGAAGGATGACATTCGATGCTTGATGAGATTCTTCATTGCATCGGGCGCTTCCATATGGCTGAGAATTTATTCCACTGCTCCAATCATGTTTACAGGTTTCGTACAAGCTCTGTTAAATGCGGCCTGACGCCTTAACCCCTGCAGGACCACCTCGGTTATGCGTCTCAAGGCCATTGGTGTGATTTACACCTGCGGATCCATTCTTCTGTCGAACGTGTCACATGTCTTCAGAAAAAAACTTTAGGGTTTGTGGAACTTGGGCATGCCTTTGGTGATTCTCCATTTTGTCGTATTTTTAAAGTTAATTCAAGGGTCTATTCCTCTGATGCTAACTCCAAGTGAGAAGCTGAAACGTCAGGCGAATATAAAATCTATTAAAGCGATCGTATCTCCTTCTTTGCACTTCTACTTCTATCTTATGTTTTTGCTCTTATCTACCACCATATGTGTGCAATGAGCGAAGGACGGAAACACTTCAACCGATTTAAAGTAAGCGAATAGAGCAGGATTTATTGAACCCAAAAACTTACGTGACAGTTCAGTTGCTACATAACAAATAAACCAACTTCCAAATGCGTTTATTAATTTGCATACACTTGCGGATGCAAGTACATCTAGCGAACGCAAAAGTAATTGGCTACCAGGGCCGCTGAGCACCTGCCCAGGTGCCTTCTAAAGCAGGAAAACAAAAATTCCGCATACTTCTTTTACTAAGCCCCTGCTTGATACGGGTCACTCCGTTGACCCTAAAAAATCATTCAACAACAACACGTACATTGCGTTACCTGGAAGCGGCCTATATTCGGAGGTTGAACCCGCAGCTGCGTGACCAGTTGAAGCATGTGGTCAGCCTAAATCTTCCGTGGTAACCTCTAGCTCCTTGATTTACACATTGCCCTTTATTTTGTCCTTCCTCCACTTATCATTTTCATATTTTTTTTTAAGTTTTTAACTTTATTAATTAGCCTTATGGATCCAACCCACTGACTTTGCTGTTTCGAATCGATTTTTATGTACGAATTCAAATTTCTTGTATTCTCCGATTCGTTATTTTTGTTACGCAGCGGCTGGATGCAACTGATGAGCTATCGTGCAATTTGTTGGGTTTAATAAATCCTGCTCTATTCGCTTGCTTTAAATTCATACCGGGAAAAAATGCCTCAAACTTCATCAGACGTCTGTGGAAAAATACTCTGCTGAACTTCTAGTTCCGCGCAATCTTGCTTACAGCTCTTATGATTCCTTACATGTTTTGAAGGTTTTAGGTTGCTTTCATTTTGTGACGTTATCGGCGATAACAGGTTTCTATCGAATGATATTTTGTGTTTGCGTCATTTCGTCAGCAATTTAGCGTCATCTGTACTGTTGCAAGCAGCCACAAAACGAATAAAATAAAATATTCATGCGAAGCTTATACCTAAAATATGGTCCTGCTATATTTATAGTTTAAGTTTATTAAGGGAAAGATAGGCAAACGCCTTTGAACTCCCTCTTGGTTACAGTATGGCTAAAAAACCTCTGGTACATCATGAAAATGTAAAAAAAGTTGGTTTACATAATAGCGTGCGGAAAATAAGCAGCTGTTGGCTCATCGAAAAGAGTAAACATAAATGTGTACTCGCATATTACGAGTAGCATGCGTACATGCTATTGTTGGTGACAAGATTCTCGTGAGTGAGGCATATGCGACGAGTTTGAGATCATAAAAATGCTATAAAAATGGTACTGTAATATAAGAGTGTGATTCAACTGGGACGTGACTAAGAAGATCTGGGGATATTATAGTGGGCACTGCTATACTGGTTCAGGTTTTTCTTAAAAAGTTCAACGGAAGTAGCCATAACAACATCTAGAGGCAGAGCATTCCAAGCGTCGACCGCTCTCTTGGAGAAGAAGAACTTTCGTGTATCTAGTCTGGCCCCAGTTACACATAGTTTGAGTGGATGCCCTCTCAAGTTCGTGGTTGTTGCTAACTGGAAGAAGTCTCCAGGTGCGAGGCAGCAGCCCTGACCGCACATTATACGGAATGTTTGTATCAGGTCACCTCGTAGCTGCCTGTAACTCAAGGGAAAGAGATCAAGGTTAGCTAATCGTGTTTCATAGGGTAATGAGCCCTGTCCAGTCACAAGTTTGGTTGCACGCCTTTGAACATTTTCGAGGATATTGAGATCTTTCGCGGTCCAGGGTCTCCAAGCTTGGATAGCGAACTCCAATTTCGGCCGCACAAAAGTTCGAAAGACTTTGGCAAAGCAGTCTTCATCAAAGGCAGAGAAAGCCCGCTTGACAAGGTGCAGGGCTGACATCGCAGACTTGGCTACCTTTGAACAATGCAGCGAGGGTTTTAGAGAGCTCGAGATCCACACTCCCAAGTCCTTCTGTGCGTCAACTTCTTGCAATGGTATAGCATTCAGGCAGTAATCCAATGAGGTTCGGAGTGCTAGTTCTACCGACTCGTAGAATAGTGCATTTTTTCTCATTGAACGGCAAAAGCCAGTCCTTTGACCATTGCTGAAGTCGGTTTAGGTTGTCCTGCAAATGCTTTACGTCAGCTGCAGTTCTGATTACCCTCCATAGCTTAATATCATCCGCAAACATGGCGACATCACAATCCAATTCATTGATGCAGTCGTTGACCTACAAAATGAACAGAGTAGGGCCAAGAACGGAGCTCTGGGGAACTCCACTTTCAACCGCAACCTCCGCCGACTGCTGGTTACCGACATGGACGGTTTGAGAGCGGCCAAATAAGAAGCTTTTGATCCATCTGAGGAGATTAGCCCTAATGCCTGTTCGGTTGAGTTTGTGAAGGAGTCGCTGATGAGGGACACTATCAAATGCCTTCTTAAAGTCAATGTAGACTACGTGCAGCGCATTTCCTTCATCAACTGCTCGCGTCCAATGTTCCAAACAATAGAGCAAGTTCGTTACGCAAGACCTGCCACTTCGAAATCCATGCTGCGCATCAGATAATAATTTATGCTGCTCTAAGAAGCGCATTAGCTCTCGCTTTATTATTTTTTCCATGAGTTTGCAGCAGATCGAGGTGAGGCTAATTTGCCTGTAATTATTTGCGGAGACCTTGCTTCCACCTTTATATAGTTGTGTGATTCGTGCAGATTTCCAATCAGCAGGTAACGTGCCGGCTTCGAACGAGGTTTGGAAAAGCATTGACAACGGTTTGGCCAGTTCCGCAGCGAGTTCCTTTAATAACTTTGGCGGTATATCATCCGGGCTTGGTGATTTAGACTCATTCAGAGCCAACAGCTTTTTATGAACATTTGCTTCGTCGAACGATACAGCCCCTATTGTTGGACCCTCATCTAAGTCGTAGTCGGGAGGATTAAATGCGCTTTCACTCGTAAAGATAGATTTAAAGAATACTGAAAGGTGCTCCGCTTTTGTTCCATCCTCACTAATCTCTAGGTTTTCGCTAGTCCTTAGTGAGGGAACTGGGTCCTTGTTACCCGTGCTCCTTCTAATGTAATTGTAAAATAACTTCGGATTTTCTACTGCACGGTTCAACAGGTCTTTTTCGAAATCTTGTCGTGTCCTGAGGATAAGCCGTTTAACTTTGTTCCTTTTATGCCTTGTATGCGTTTATGAACGCAGGAGTCTCATCAGCGAGTGATTTCTTCCACAACCTCCGCTTTTTATTCACTTCTTTTTTCAACGTTTGAGTCAGCCACTGGGGTCTTTTATCCAGTCTCTTACGTGAAATCGGGCAGTGGTTTCTGAGGAGAATATGCAATAACTCACTGAACCATTCCCAATCCTCTGTCACATTGCCGGAAAAAGCTGATTACCAGTTGATGTTGTTGAGTCGAGTCTTCATTGATCAAAGTCACCACGCCAAATATTTCTTCTAAATCTGGTGGGCTGTTCAGGCACCGAAAACATTGAGTAGTCCCAGTGAAGTACAACGTAGTCACTCCGACCTAGGGGAGGTGGACTTTGCACCTCATCAATACTATCAAGCGATTTCGTAAACACCAGGTCTAAACAGTTTGACTGCTGTCCCTCCCGCACCCTCGTTGGAAATAAGACGTGCTGAGTGAGGAATGACCTCAGTGTCATGTCCAATAAACGTCGGTCAAAAACTAGTTCTGGACCGCGTGCATATACTGAACTCCAGTCAATGAGTGGTGCATTGAAGTCTCCCATTATTAAGACGTCGGATCGAGAGGCAAATCTTTCTAGCTCTTCTAACAGGCGAGCGTCAGCCTCGAAGTCACTTCTTGGTGGTCGGTAGACGGTCAGGACTTCAAGACTGTGTGATCTCGGCACCTTTATAGTGAGCCAAATAGCTTCGAAGCTGCATGCAAACTGTTCTGTTTTTTTCCGACACTAGGAGTCCGTGTTTTACGTAGGTTACAACGCCTCCTCCCTGACGCCCTTCCCGGTCTCTTCTGAATAGCTGGTAGCCTGGTATAAGTAACTCACGGTCGTCCACGTGGTTGGACAACCAGGTTTCTGTCAAAGAAATTACGTCTGGTGAGAGATCACAGACATGGATCTGCATCTCGTCAAACTTTGATAACATGCTTTGCGCATTGGTGTACATGAATGTTAACTTCCGGTTTAAGGGACATGTGGTTACTATGCGGCTCGCGCCTTCAGTTAATGCCTCGGCTGCGCGGTCATCCGTACCGGACCTGTCCAATGGAAGAAAGGTGGACGCTGCCGAACTTGGTTGTTGTAGATAATCAAATTCCGCTCCCCCTCGCTGAACCGCTTTCTCAGTTCTAGAACTAGTAAACGCCGTTTTAGCCTTTTGCTGGTGAGAAATCTCGTTGAAAAAAACGCCGGGGTTGGAGCCTTTTATTCTAAATCGCCGGGAAAGAATGAGCCTAGACTGCTCGCTACTGACCAGCACGACTTTGAGAGGTCGAGGGCGTGTTGATTCCGGTGGGTTTTCTGTCCGTTTCCCAAGGCGGAAGGCTTTGATCACTTCTACTGCCTCAGATGGTTCCAGAATGATATTAAGTAGGTCCTGGAAGAGCACTAGGTCATCCGAAACTCGCTCCGAGGATGTGATTGCACTCGATTCCGGGAGTCCCTGTATAATGATGCATTTTTCTCGATCAATTTGATTTGCATCGACCATTGGGGTATCGTTAGCTAAATTATGTATTGCTCGGACACTATTCGCTGGGGATGGCGGAGCAGATGCTTGTTCGTGGCCTATTTTGCCAGACTTGGGAGAAGCACCTGGCGCAGAGGGCAGCGCATTGTAATCAGTAGTTTTGGTGGGTGAATCGATATCGCGACTCGTACTTGGTTTAACAAGCTGGGATTTTTTTGCGATTTGTTTATAGTTTTAGGGCCCACGGCGTCTAACGTGATAGGCGGCACGCTCGTCGTCGTTTCTGGTTCGGGTTTTGCGGAGATACGTCTCGGAAGCCCTGGTCTATTACTCTCGGCCTTTTTACTGACAGATTTATTTTTTTCTTGTTTTTTCGAGTTATCTCGCTGGTTGTTTTCGTCTTGCGTTTGCACTGTTTGTTCTGGGGCTGCCGTAACAGCTACGGAAAGTGTTGCTGGCGTACCTTTTACATGATGTCCTTTTGTCCTACTCCTAGTTATCCGTCCAATAGCTTCATTCTTATCGTCGACTGTGCCTCACCTAGACCGTAACAGGATTTTCATCTTCTCAATCTCTTCCTCGAGGTAATTGATCTTGCCGGCCAACCCCTGGCATCCACTACAAATTCTTTCGGCATGTGGTACGCCCATACAATCAATTAAAGTTTGCGAAAACGCTCGTCGTCGTGATGCGGTGGCTGAGTGGTTAGCGCAGCGCGGCTGAGTTGTCGCGAGTCTGAAGATCGACGCCGTGCCCGGACAAGATATTTTGGGTAACAGTGCACATATCCGTCATGCCGTGAATTTACGAAAAAGGAAGTATCTGCAGGGTAATGAGGCACAATTGTAGACAATGGCTATGCTTATGTTAAGTTTGTCGAAATATTGCGAAGAGGAAAGGCCTCATGAACGTTTTCAGTTAAGCCTCTTTAGGATAAAGTGACAAGCAGAACACTAAGCAGTGTAGAAATGATCGACTCAGCCTTTTATAGATGACACTCCGCTAATTCGACGAACAGTTTGATCCTGTATTTTGAGCAAGTAGGCTGCGTAGCTCAAGTCGAGATTTCCGCAGGAGTCTTTCGCGAAAGAATGACCGTTTTAAAGAAATTTTTCTGGTCGGACGATAAGGATCTCGATGGATCTCAGGCGAAGGATTGTTGACGAAAAGCGTTTTTTAATCCACTTTTTGGCTGAAGACAGCTGTTTGCAGAATGTAGACTCAATGAAAAAAATTTCTCTTCCGACAGTGCTCGATTTGGAGAACTCTCCTGGTCAAACTGTGAGGGTATCGAAGGCCACTGGGCGGAAGATTAAATTAATTGATTCAAAAATTGGAGCCAATTAATGTCTGTGGACTGTTTGTTTCAGTGCAAAGACTCGATTAAATTCGGTCTTCTTGTTGCTCGAAAATTAATATGATACCCTTGCCATCGTAAAGAAGCATTAGATCTATAAGTCCACCAATTTCTTTATTATTTGGTTTAAAGAAAGCGATAATGGTAGGTTATGTACAGCACCAAGAAAGCCAGAAAACCCAAGATCCTGTAATAGGGGCCTGTGGTAATTATTAGACTATTAATCGGCACCGGTGATGAAGATGTGGCCGTTTACGGTTAGGATACGGACGGGCAAGCAATCCTCCAACCAATAACAACGACCGGCGATGAATGCAGAAACTGCTAATCTCGGTAGGTGTGTGAAATCATGGCGACTGCATCCCATAAATATTGCACCCCCTGTGTAGCCAGCATTCTTATCTGCCACTACCTCTGCTGATAAGCTCGAGTGAGAATACAAAACATCAGACCAATAAAAATGTTGATCCGACGATCGCATCTTATTCATCGCAATTGCTGTTCGACTCGGCTGGAAGATAGCAAATGTTGACAGTATGGGTTAGAAGACTCATTTTAAAGTGGCTTTGATGTCTTAGTCAACCTCACAATAAGTTCAATTCCCCGAACCGCATGGTAGACGGGCACTATGTGCACACTACCTCTAACTTTGTGAGTTCTGGAAACATTGGATTATTTCGGCATCTACGGACACTATGACATCAGAAGGAAATAAAAGGGATTAAAAGAGTACACCAAGGTGCCCGTGTGCCTTTATTCTATCTGCCCTCAAATAAAATCAAAGTGGATGAGTTTCATTTTCAAATCCGCCGTTTTCTTGAAAGGTCCTGAATGTATCGTCAATTTTGCCGACTGATATCTAGAACAAATAATCACGACTATATTTGGAAAATACGGTATAACTTTGTACGTTATACTCTTATTAACTCTTTTTCTTTATTTTGGATGCGGAAGACCTCTTGTTGGGGTTCTTGCTACACCAAATTTCAGTATCTACAGAGGACTCTTAAATTACCTGCTCACTAATAATAAATCAGCTGTGGACCACACATATTCAATGTAGTCTGAGCAATATTTGTTCTATAGCCTTTTATATTTTAATATTTATCTGAGGTATAAGCTCTGTGCGAAATTTTCACTTGGGCCATGAGAAGATCCATTGAGTGGTTGCAAGTGGAGCCCTCATGTATATACAATGCCACCCAAGATATGGTGCACAAACATCTACTTACAATGCCTTGATAAGAAAAGAATTATTCACAGATAAAAATGACGCATAACCGAGATGGGACATTTTTCCAAGGTAAACAAGCCGTGCGTTTGGAGACGTAAGTCACGAATAAGCCAGCATTCACGAGGGTGTAAAGCAACCAAGCAAAGAAAACCAAGATTTGGGAGGCTGAGGCATCAGATTTTGAAAGTATGTTCAGCCAACGATACTCACTCACCAGTGACTGCAGTATTTGCGCGAGGCGGGGAAAACTCAAAGGGATCTTCCTTGCCGGCCCATTTCAAACTGCCTCTCTATTCCAGCAGACATCGAAACCAACATGAATCAGGGGATGGTCATATCTAAGACTGTGTAGTGTGACCTACCTCGTTCGTGGTCTTTTCTAGACAATTGAGCATGGATTTTTGATTTCGAATGCCTTCTGTGGTGGAGCCCACGAAGATAGTAGCCCCAAGTTCAGTCCAGATTGACCTTAGGATTCATAAAAGCTAGTGGTTCCTACGGTTAAATGTCAATAGGTTTTGCCACACCAACAACGAAATCCAGTCCTAGGTACCTGCATAAGAACCTTTTTGCTTCCGCAGCAGATGGAGATCCAAAAAGATCTCACTTTATGGATGCTAAGTTAAAGAAGATCAACTGTGCACGGTTCCGCAGTTGCGAAAACTTGCATAAATGAGGAACAGGATCGAGGAATTCTTTGTTCATCATGCAATACTATCTTCTTCAAGATCCTAGGAAGATATTTGCTGCTATATAACTGAAAACGTGATGCAAGCGGGGGTACCTTGAGCAATTTGTTATTAAAAGTGGTCCACAACGCATAATGAAAGTTAATTAAAGTGTCCGAAATTGGCGACTAGATGTATCATTTAACCCCTCAGCAAACAAGTATCTTTTCTTTAAATTCTTCCAGCCAGACCTTTGAGGATCATCCAAATTTGTCATCCGATCCAAACGGGTAAACCACCTAATTAAGTTCCACGCTACTCAGATGAGGCTGGATGCATAAAAATATTTCCATGTCGGGTGGGTTGATGAAACAATGGCCATCAGTGTCACTTTTTCAACGGTAATTGAATATTCAAAGCTTTAATTTTAATTGCATGCGTCATCTGAACTAATTGCATGCGCGACCTGTTTCCAGACCATAGCGTTTCCTGCGTAATCTTAGGTTGTTAGTCATCGGATATGCAGTCCGGAAACCTAAATTTGTTGTTCACTCAGTAGACTGAACAATAATTAATTGAACCCGAGACCGGAAACCTAAAAGCGTGCTCATTCGTTTGCAGGTTACCCACAGATGCTGAAGAACCAAGGAGTCCACAGAACCATGAGGCTGACGTTTTGTCTACGTCTCCCCATAAACCACTTGATTTTTGTGTCAACCGGGTACTTAATTGTGAAATAATTTTTCTAACCTAACTGGAAACATTTGTCAGTTTCGTTTAGATTTTCTGTGTGAATCTACTGAAAAGCCGATTAGGACTATGTTTCATTGCAGGATTTGAGTATATTCTCATTTCGAAGGACGCGTTTGGCTGCTAAATCACTTATCTACGGACTACCAAGCATCACACTTACAAATACTGGATACCATCGCATGTTGTTTAACCTTCCTTGGAGTGAATCAACCGCACAAACTTTAAGATGGTGTTTCATGATAGCTTACTTACACACTTAGAGGAACCACTTTACTCTGTTGATAAGCTTGCGGCCTGTTATCTCGAATATTTTTGGTTTATAAAAACTTTATAAGTTTAAAGTTGTCTATCGGAGGAAGAAATTTATGTTAAGATAGTAAAGGGATCATCATAGGCGGCCTGCCAAAATGACATATGTGTGTCACTTTCCCTGTGCTAAACGCACCCGTGCGAGACTTATGAGGCTGATTAACGAAGAAATATGGCGGTTAGCAGACCAGTTTGCTTGAGGATTCTACTTTATAACTCGCTTTCTTGTGAAGAGTTAGACTTAACTCTAGGGCTTCCAGTTATCAGTTAACCTTACGGTAAACCGGTTTTGCTCTTAATACTGTGGGTCCCATTGGACTAAGCTTTCACCCTGACGATCAATATGTATTACCATTTACGGACGACAGCAAGTAATTAGGCGTCATTTTTCAGGCATTAGCTGCAGAACTTAAGCGGGGCCACCCTTGGTTACCTCATGATTCCTCTTTTGTTTTTGGCAATATATTTTTGTTAAATTTCTGGAATAACTACCGCCCTTTTTGTGCGAGTCCGATGGAGTGATAATAAGAAATTTACTCATTATTATGGTATTATAGAGGCTGCCTACTAGTTTCAATGCTATGTTTCTCTTCAAAGGTCACATGACTGCGCATCTTCGTCATACCAAAGATTTGGGTGCATAGGGTCACCAATGCTAATAAAGGTGGTCTCGCTTAAAAACGCCACTGCAATTCATGCTCCCTTTACCTCACTTTCTCCGAAATTTAAGGAAATATTACATACAAAAACGAATAATCTCTAATAATGCTTTAAAAAGTGCTAGAATTTCTGTTACAAGTGATTGCTATAGGCCCGCGATTGGGCTGTATTCGCATTTATCATGCCAGGTGCGACCGACTTCCTGACAGTATGACTTGACTACTGATGGCAGGGTATCAAATTGGTATTTTGCTATACTTTGTCCCTTTTTCCGTTTTTATTCAGTCACTTATGTCACTTTTAAGTCACTTTATTAAGGGAATTAGGCTTTTTGCACTTTAGTTCCCTATTTACATTCAAAAATGCTTAAATAACAAATGTTTACAACTGTAAATCAGAGAAAAATGTAAATGTAAGGTCATTGGACTTCCCGTTTGAAATTTGCTCGTCTCAAAGATTTTGATTTTTGGCCAATAATCTGTTCCCAAAGTCAGGACTCAATGAAATAAGTTTGTCATTGGATCACGTATTGTCTGTGTTTATCAGGATCAGCCTTTAATTGTTTATCGACATTGTGATATTCAGGCACACGAAAATTGATATCGGAATCTTGAATAATAAGCTAACTCAGCTTCATTTCGGATCCTGCCTGCATACGGGCATCAGAAAACCAGTCTCTCGCCAGGAAAAGTGTCGACATCAGGAAGGAACGGAGAACCACTGGCAAACTCTGCTTTCAAAGGTTGCATCGTATTTTTGCTTCGTATTAACATTTGATAGTGAATTCGGTTCGGAAAAAGCACTTCTTTTTGTGCTCAGTAAACTATTCGCTTGATAATTTAAGCTGCTTGTTAAAACTTAATGCATCCTCGTAGAGATCTTGCTGGCATAGGGAAACGCAAATGTTCACGACCCGACCACGCGAGAAAAATTATTCACCGCTTCGGCCAGGGACTCGAAACACCAACCTCTCGATTAGCTACCGATGCTCGTGACCCGGGACTCAGACCATAGCCCAGAGCATCGACAAAACGCAGCAGTCATTGAGAGAGAAAAACCAAGTAGCACTCACTGAGCATTACCAAAATTAAGCTAAACAGTGAAGGGCTGGTACACTATGATGGATGCCAAGGACTCACAACCAGAGTTTGAGATTAGAGGAGACCTCGATCTCCTATCGGAAATAATATCAGTCCTCATCTAACATAACAAAATTAACTCGCCGAAAACACGATGCAAATGAGCTGAAAAAACATCAGCAAGCTAGACCATAATCATCGCAAAGGAAACGGTAGAGGTCAATAGACACAACATTAAGCAAAACAAAAAGAGAAAAAGAACGAAGTCATTAGAACAAACCTATGAGTCAGTTGAAATACAGATGACCAGAAAGTAAATAAGCGAGGAGGGAATTATGTCTTGCGTTTCCCTAGGTTCGGGAAATCTGATGCACATAGAATCCGACTGCACAAAAGTAAATCAGCGATCGACGGTCTCTGAAAAGTCGAAAAACAGTAATCGTAAGGTATCTTTAATGCCACGGACGAGCGACAGCAGCATTCTCTTTAGATGTCCATCGAACTAAAATGAAGCAGGGCATGGAAGCCAGCAAAGTAATTGTGTCCAAGTGGCCTGCGACTTATCGACAGACCTGGATGCAACAAACCAAAATTTAGGTTTTTTGGAGGCTATTCGAGCAAACGCATTGTCATGAGAACTCACGCTATTTGAAAGGTCCATAGAGATGTCTGCAAATCAACCAACCGTCTCACCGATGAAGACCAATTTGAACACAGTATTAAAGACTGTAACAAAGGGCATGATTCAACATTCCATCACTAAAAGAAAGCAGGATGAATAAACGAGTTTTTTTTCCTGACAGATCATTTTGTCTGGTAGTTCAGGGAGTCACAGAGGCTACTGGGGAAACGCCAAAAGAAAGGGTAAAACAGGATCTGCTGACATTTCAAAATTTATTGAATAATAAATAAATAAATTGTATATTTAAGGCCCAGAGAGCCCCGTCATTTCAAACTTAGTATCGCGGTATAAATAAATACAAAGTGGATAATTGCTGCTCTATGTGAGCAGCCATATTAACAGCAGAAATTAACAATATGGTAGGCATATCCGATTCAGAACGATTTGCCATTTTTAAAACAATAGACAACAATCTTTAACATAAACGGTGAACTAGAAAAGAAGCAGTAAAAAACTCCTACGGTTAAATCGGAGGCGGAGTTCAGCGAGCCGCCAATTTAAAAATAGGAGAAAAAAACTGCTTCACTAAAACATTAATAGCTAGATGCAATGGGATAGATCTGTGATGATGCTGACAACGTATGAGGGTTCGGAACGCTCCCTTGTCGTGTGAGAGATAATATAGCAGTCAGAGCTACTGTTTGTAACCACCAGTGGAGGTGAGAGAGGACGGACTCATCGTGGACACCAGGGTCAAAACGAAGACGGGACAGTAGAGGTCATGAGATCATCATTGAGATGCGACCTTGCCGACCGGCATAGTCCACCAATCAAAGAGGCAAAACTATCAGAACCCGCCTTGATCCTCAACTGAACCTGGAGACCATCGTCGGGGTTGCAAAAGCGGAGGAAAGTACCAAGGTTGTCAAGACTTGGCGATGCTAGTTTAAAATGAGGGGGGCAAAAAGTAAATGCAAAGATTGACTTTGCAGAGGATGATGGACATATAATAAGAGACCAATATAAGATGGACTCTGCAGAGGATGATGGATATATAATAAGAGACCATTATAATATCAAGGGAACTGCCTCAAATACCAGGAGGACCCTTTCGAAATCCAAAAGTTGCGAGTTAGGGAAGGAAACAGACAATAAGGACTTTTATATCTTCCGAAGTTAAAATGTTTGCGTAACTTTGTTTTGAAAATAGCTAATGTGGACGACAACCTAATTTGCAGTGGAAGATTATTCCAGATGAAAGCATATTTGGAGGCAAAAAACTGAGACCGGTTAGCTGTGGAGCTAAGGGGTGGTGAAATGATCATCGAGGAATTACGAGTGGCATAGGGTCGATTTACCGGAGTAAGAGCGTTAATTCGTGGGAGATTTGGGTAAGAGTTTACGCGAAACAGGAAGCAGAGACCGGCATCGAGTCTTCTAACCCATAGAAATTTTATGTTTGCTAATTGGCATCTATCCGTATAAGAGATACTGGATCCAGGAAGAGAAAACAGTCTTCGAGTAAAAACCCTCTGAACTTTTTCAATCTTACTGCGGTCAGAGGCGTTCATCAGCCCAAAGAGGGGACAGCAGTATTCTAGAAAAGGAAGAACTAACATGCGGTACAGGTCTAACTTTATTTCCCTAAGGAAGAAATTATGCGATATAAAACCACATATCTGTGCAGCCATTGCAGTAATTCGATCTGCATGAGGCGATAATGCTAGCTTGTTCGTGTAACTTAGACCTAAGTCTTTTATGGTTGATTTTTCTAAAAGTATACTGTTTTGAAATACGATGGGTCCAGGAAGCTTAGCGGGGCCAAAACACATAAAAATACTCTTGGATGAAGAAAACTCCATCTGCCAAGTACAGCTCCAACGTGAGAGCATAAGTAGATCAGTGTTGATTTTATCCACGCAACTATTGGCAGTGTCTTTAGAAAAATGAATAAATGCACTTGAGATCGTCAGCGTAAACGAAATTTTGTGAATTTGTGAGTAAAGCTGAAATTTCGTTTATGTAGAGAATAAAGAGAAGGGGACCTAGAACCGTGCCTTGAAAAATTCCACTCGTGATCGGTTGAGGCGTCGAGTTGCTATTACCTACTAAGACCTTCTGGCTGTGGTTAGACAAGTAGGAACCAATGAAGTCAAGGAGAGGAGGCCGGATGCCGAGGGCTTCCAGTTTCACCAGAAGACGTCTGTGCGGTACCTTGTCAAAGGCTTTGCTCAGGTCAAAGTAGATCACAACCACTGACTGCTGCTCATTACGAAGGGAAGAATCGAGGTTAGGAAAAGCTAAATGACACACTTCGCATGATCTCCCAGGTAGAAAACCATATTGTGAGTAGCTTAAGAGCTTATTTTTCTAAGCAAAAAGTCGAGAATTTGATTTAAAAATAATTTTTTTCAAGAAGTTTTTGCTAGAGCCGGGGTTTTGTGAACGACTCGATAATTATTTACGTCCGAACGAGATCCCGACTTGAAGACAGGAAGAATAATAGATTTCTTCCATGAGTCAGGAAAGAATCCGTTTAGAAGATAAACTGAGAATACGTGGCTAAGCAATCGGGGAAAGCTCGGCACTATCTTAATAACTGAGTTTGGAATACCGTCTGTCCCTGAAGAGTGCGAGTTTTTCAGACGCATTTTTTGCTTACGAATTAGTTCTATGGAGAAATCAATGGTACTGATAACATTAAATGAGGATGCCTGAAACGTCGGAACCGGTTCAGATTCCATCGTAAGATGATTTGCAAAGAATGCACTAAACAATTCTGCCTTCTCAGAGTCTTCGAGAACGAATGATATGCAAGAAACTGGTGTGACAGTTGACATCAAAAAGATCTTTCGATTGGGGCCTCTCGTTAGAAATGAAACGCATGAGGTTCGACCAAGACCATTAAAAGTCGTCTTGGGGAGCAAACAGCAGGTAGATCTTTTGCTCTCTCGAAAGTCCCGACTACGAAAGAATCATCGTGGAGTTTTTTTCAGCCGGATTACTCTCCCATCGATCGGATGAAAATGAGGAAACTGGTAGCAGAATTGAAAAGACGTCAATACGAGGGGAAACGAAACTTAAAAATTGTAGACAACAAAATCTTCAAAACGGTGAGCTCGTTTTTATGGGAACGTCCGGTGAAATTGACGGCAACTACGCCGGTCAAAAGCTCTACCAAATGCCTATAGATTTAAAACCAGACAGGAAACTGGATATATCTTGTGAAACATCCAGCAAAAATCGCCATGTGGAAGAAAGAACCAAAAATCTTCAGAAATCGAGGGTAGAAAACAAGATTAAAAGGATGTACACAAATTTGCAGAGTCTATTGAACAAAATTGATGAAATTAAACTTGTCGTGGACCATTTACAACTTGACTTCATAGCTCTAACTGAAACATGGTTAAATGAACAAATCGCAGACACAGAAGTCAGAATAGATGGTTTTCAGCTTATCCGCATGGATAGAAACGGACGTAGGGGTGGTGGAATCGCAATGTTCATACGAGAAGACATTGACTTCATTGAGGATGGGCCCTCGCCAAATAGGATCTCGTCTTGCGAAATACTTTGTTGCAAACTGAAAGTCCCAAACCAACCAGACCTCCATATTGTCGTGGTATATCGATCCCCAGGACAGCGAACGGACACGGGCGAAGCACTTATCACAGAGGTAAGCAAATCTGCCGTAGCAAACACTTATTAATACTTGGAGATTTCACCGCTCCCGATATCGATTGGGTGTCAATGTACTGCTCGCGATCGGAAAATTCATTCGAACAGAAATTACTTCAGTTGGTAAATGACGAGTTTCTTACCCAACATGTCACAATGGATACGCGGTTCCGAAATGGGCAGCAGTCAAGCTGTTTGGATCTAGTCATAAGTAGAGATGACAATTGCATCCTTGCATTAAGTTCTTACGTGCCGCTTGGACCAAGTGATCATTGTGTTCTTGCTTGGGAGTACACTTCTTTTTCTGTACCCAAACGTCGTGCAGTTAGGCAGAGAAATGTATGGAAAGGGGATTATCCCAAAATGAAAGAAATACTGAATGGGATAGAATGGAGCCCTGCACATGTACCTGACCCAATGCTGCCTGGTTCTCCATTAGTAACTTGATTCAGCAGTTGGTAGAGAAATTCTGCCCACTTAAAAGGTGATCGTGCGTCTCCCGACCCGAGTGGGTGACATCGGAAATAAAAAGGAATCTCAAGAGAAAAAAGACTGTGGAGAACATATGCCAGATATCAACAACCCGGAACATTTTTCCGCTTTTAAGAAACAACGAAATCGGTGTCGGAATCTTCTGAGAAAAGAAAGATCAGCCTTTGAGTCAGAAATAGTCAATGACATACCAAGAAATTCGAAAAGGTTTTTTGCTTACGTTTATAAGGCAAAACGAAATCACGACTGTATTCCTTGTCTTAAAGACAATCAGGGAAACAGGTTAACTGATAACTCTGATAAGACCAGCCTCTTTTCCAATTTCTTTATGTCCGTGTATACCGAGGAACCACCTTTTGACGAGAACCAATACTACAGTACTGCCACATCTACAAACAAAATCAGCACGGTGTCGTTCCCAATGGACACAGTAAGAAAAACTCTGAAACAGCTACAGCCCACTAAATCACCTGGCCCAGATGGTATATCCGCAAAAGTTCTCAATGAACTCACAGACCAGCTGGCCTCTCCGCTCTCCAAGATATTTGAAAGTTCAATGGAGGCGAGGGCTCTGCCTACGGAGTGGAAGATAGCCAATATAACCCCCATCTATAAAGGAGGAGAGAGGACATCACCAAACAGTTTCCGACCAGTCAGCCTCACAAGTATCTCTTGCAAAATGATGGAGAAGATAATCAAAACGGAACTGATGAGGCATCTTGAAGAGAATAACTTGCTAAGTTCATATCAACATGGATTTCGAAGTGGTCGATCCTGCCTTACAAACCTGCTCACATCCATGGAAAGTTGGACAAAATCATTAGAAATGGGTTTGTCAGTCGATGCGGTCTACATTGACTTTTGTAAAGCCTTTGACAGTGTTCCACCTAAATGTCTGATCTTTAATCTCCATCAAATGGGTGTGTCTGGCAACCTACTCAAATGGTTGGCCGACTTTCTCACAGACAGGCGCCAGCGTGTTTGTTTTGGGGATGCCAAGTCTCACCAAGAAACCGTTCACAGTGGATTTCCGCAGGGCAGCGTACTTGGTCCCATTTTGTTTCTGATATACGTGAACGACTGCTTGGATTATCTGACATGCGAGAAGGTAATGTTTGCTGACGATCTGAAGTTATGGAACTCGATTGAAAAACTGGAGGATGCGCAGAAATTACAACAAAACTTAGATCGCTTGCAAACATGGTGTGATGAGTGGCTGCTGAACCTTAATCTTAACAAATGCCAAATAATCCGACTGCGGTCAAGTTCCAGAAGGATTATTAGGTTTGAATACCAGTACTTCATCAGTGGTCACCAACTCCAGGAGGTAAATATTCTAAAGGACTTGGGTATATGGATAACACCAACTCTCAAACCATCGTCGCACTGTGCGAATATCACAAAAAAAGCTATGTGTATCTTAGGCGCAATCAGGAGGTCCTTCGTTAATTTGACGGAGAGCTTTTTGGCGCGTGTTTGGAACATTTATCCGGCCGGTGTTGGAATATTGCGTTCAGGCGTGGCGCCCTTGGACGAAACATGACTACGCTCTGCTGGAGAAAGTTCAACGGAGGGCAACGAAACTAGTAAGCGGATTGGAATGCCTACCCTATTAAGGCCACCTAGAAAGACTTAAAATTTTTCCTCTCTCTTATAGGCAATACAGACGAGATATGATCTTAGTCTTCAAACTGGTCGGAGGAGTTGATTGTGCTCTTCAGATGGCCAACTTTTTCTGAATTGGCAAACATGATAAGTCTCCGAGGACACCCATACAAACTGAAAAGAAAACACGCCAAACTTTGAAGTGCGGGCCAACTTCTTTTCCCAACGGGTGATTGAAGAATGGAACAAACTGCCAGCTTCGGTTGTTCAGGCTGAAAGCGTTGAAATGTTTGAAAAGAAGACTTGATGCTTTATTACTTGATGGACCATATACTGAGTCTACAGCAATGATCTATATGCTCAAACGACTATCACAATGTACCATTTGCTTGTTTTGCTAGCGTCTATCTGTAAATAGGGTTTTTAAAGGCTCTGCCTATCTCCTTATATATTCTGAATACTGAATTTTACTGAAATATAATTTATGTAAAGAAAGAATAATAAAGAACCTAATACGGTACCTTGAAGGACACCACTCACAATGGGGGTAGCACGTGAGTATAAGAAGCTCACTAAACCATTTTGTTTTCGATCAGATAGGTATGATATAATAAAGTCAGTGAGGGGACTACGAAATCCTATGGCCTCTAGTTAAGCTAGAAGTCGTCTGTGAGGCACTTCATTGAATGCCTTACTAAGATAATAGATAAGTACTACAGATAGATTATCCTTACGAAAAGAGGTAGTTAGATTGAGATAAAGAGATGCGACAGGTTTCACAAGAGCGGTCCGGTAAAAATCCATGTTTGGAAGGAGATGAGAATTTGATTACTTATTCGAAAATCCGTAATTTGTTTTGAAATTAGTTTTTAGAAGAGTTTTGCAAAAGAGGGCGTCTTATGAACACCGCAGTATTTATGAATTTCAGAGCGGGAACAGATTTAAAAACTGGAATTGTAATAGAAGTTTTTCCAATAATCGGGGAAGAAACCGTTTTGGAGAAATTCTGAGAATAATTTGCTTGTTAAACGTGGAAAATCTCTTAGCGATTTATTAATGAGATAATAATGTTATCAGTTTCCACCGAATACCAATTTTGTACGTGAGCTATTTTTTTGTATACTTGAAGGCTAGAAATTAATGGTTGTTAGAAGTGAATTTGAATTTGCAAGCAGAGTAATTGAGTGAGCGAGGCTAGCTTAAATGGTAAATTTGTTGGCAAAAAATGCCTTTAACAATTCTGTTTTGCTCAAGTCCTCTGTGAAGAAATTTTAGTTGCAGTCAATTAAAGGCAGAGGTACATTCAGATGCTTAGCCGATGACCGCACATGGAAGACGTGAGCAAAATATTTGGATGAATTGGCATCACTTAGTGCCCAAGACTCTCAACGCCTATCTCGCGCGAGCCTAATTTTAAATTCTTATTCAAATATTTGGGCTATCTTTACATGAACTGACAAAGAGCTTTTAGACGGATCGCTAGGTTGCTTTCGTAATTATTTAAGTTTGTTTTGGAGAACCTGTGTAACAGTAGAAGAGGCTGTATTTGAATTAAATATCTTAATTGGGATAATAACCTGGATTTTTCTGTAATGCCCCGTAATAGCTCATGGTAAAAATTGGGTTGGTTGATTGAAAATATGCTAGACCAATCTAGAGTGCTTACGAAATTAATTATTACTACATGGTTTGTTTACAAAATGCGAGGATTTTGCATTTTACCTCAGTCGTTGTGGAAATGGAGACTGGGAAACAACAGTGAATTAGTGCATGATCCCTTTTGAATAGATTACGATGGAAATTTATAAAGAGATGGGTAGACGTCATTTGTAAAATTAACTCTAAAATGCTGTCATTTCTATTCACTAAACTAACAATTTGGGGCATGTTTGAAAAGGTAATAATATCGACCAATTTCTGAAGTTTTGGTGCTGAGGAATTTGCCCGCCATGCAATGCCTTGCGGATTAAAATCACCTTCGATTATTTTGATATCAAATTGAGTCTCTGCAAATTTGTTTAAATAGTTCTGAGTGCTTCCTTTTGCTGGCAGTTTTATACGGAGGATAAAAGACAGCAAATTGCCGTTTTTTATTGTGCAGAATTATGACTGAAACAAAGCTTACATTTCCAGAAGAGGACGAAATACTCGGCTGAAAAGAGAAACGTTCAAAGGAGGATTTTATATAAAGAATTTAAACCACCACCACGTTTTTCAGCGTGGTTTTTTGGTACAAATTGAAACTATCTATCGCAAGCGTCAAGTCTGAAATGAGAGATTGAGCCCAAGATTCAGTCATGAACATCATATCTGGATTAAGATCAAAAGCTACTGATCTAGTCTCTGTCATCTTATAAACAACTGATATTGTTTTGAATGAAACTAAACAGAGCGTATTCCTGAGCTGCAGGTTACGGTCATCAGTATTTAGAAAAATGGAAGATTTGGTGGCAGAGAAGAAATTGGAGAGAAGAATTAAAATCAGTGTTTTCTTCTGTTAAAAATAATAACGAAATTATGTTAATTTCGCATTTTCGAATGTTTTCCAGTAGAATCTTTATTTTTATACCGAACTTTATGATTGTTAAAGAATTTGTTTTAAAAAAATTGCAGAATTTTGCTATTTGTCTCAGCCTGTTAGTAGCATATTTTTGCCTTTTTGGCATCATATATGTTGTACTTAACTCGGATGGGCAACAAGTCTGGCGCGTAGGCGTCTTCTGTCTGCGTTGTTGAATGACGGTAGCGCTTGATAAACTGTGCTCATCAGTCTTGATCCCTTCAGACAATTGCAGCTTTCATTTGCGAATCTCAATTGCTGCACTAGATATAAGCTTACCTGAGTAGCAGGCTCTCGTAATCGTCCTCTGTGTAGAACCTTCTGGATCTAGCCCAGGGCATACTGCAATTTACACTAACTAATAACTTCATGCTCTTTTTATATTCTGTTCACATTCATGACTGACATAGCAGACACCGTCACTTATCTCAGCAGTTAGCCACACTTTCAAAATCTTAGCAAAATACATACAGATTGAGGGTACATACCCCCAATAAGCCTGCAGGGAATAGTAATTTGATAAAGCGAGACCAAAAATAATAAACACTTTATTAATAAATACACTATGATGACTGTTTCACGGCATTGAAAGTTTCTTACCGTTGAACTTTCATTGCCTCTTATCCAGTTCCACTTTTTTAGCGAGCAGTACAATTTAGTTCAATTAGTCGGCCAACCGCACACACTCGCATCTGATCGGAAGTTATTATCCTTTTGAATCGACCGCAGACATTTCTACCTCAGTCGAATTAATACTCTCGAAAGTTAATAACAGATTATTCTTGACTCTAAACATTCTTGTCATGAAACACTCATATCCATCCTTTATAGCTACTTTTTTCTAATTTTCATATTATTTAACCTTAGAAGGTGGGTTTTTTCCCTTTAACCAAACTCCCCATTTTGAACACTGCAGTCTTCGCATACAATCAAAACAAAGCGAACGTTGTTACGGAATAGAGGAATTTGCTTGAGGTTTTTTCCTGTGTTCCAAGGAGATTGACGGTACCCAAGAAGTACTTTATAAATAAATCTATTTATTTTTAAAGAAATACTAAAGTGTCTACTTCAGATTTATTCATCATAGTTAAGGAGGTGAACTGTAACCTTAAAGTATGAAATGTACTAGGTTCCTATCTAGCCAGAGTGGGGATATGTGCTCTGTATTACTGAATAGTGCTTTTCAGTGCATAAGCAAGAGCAGGCAATGCAAATATGCTTTTTTTATTTAAAAACTTCATGATCAATCTCCTTAAGAGTCTCATTTGCCAACATTCCTTTGTGACAGGTGGCACTGCAGCATAGTTTAGCGTGTCCGCGTATGCCTGCCAGACACATATTAGTTTCAAAGGTCAAGATCATGTTAAATGCTTCCCATAATTTAACTAATACCAATATCAAAAGGAATATAGAAGCAAAGAAGAAATATTTTTAGTAAAAAGTAATCCTCGGATTTGTTTGAAAAACAGAGAGAATAATGTCTTCACCTCAAACCAATACTTCAATACCAGAGATCGGCAGAAGTTATGGACACCAAACAAATGGCAGATTACGTCTACCGACTAACGAAATGGGATCTTTGATATTGCCGTACGAAAGAAGTGTTGCAGTATGTTATAATAATGAGGATTATGATCCAATATTCCGATTAACCGGCTCCGATGAGCACTTACGGGAATATAATGAGCAACGCCAAACTTGTAAAAAGGAGGCTACTTAGATGCGAAAGAAGGGAAATTAAACATACTGTAAAATTCGTTGGAACACCCCAAACTACTTTAATGCTCAATAAGGAATACTGAAAGAACTCATGAGCTCATCCTTGCCCTTAGGTCTGTAGACGGAAAACTGGAAACTGACGACCTGTTTAAAGCATCCCTTCTTTTTCCTATTGCTTTCAATGCGTCCTCACCAGCCAACCAATTTTTTTTTCTTGATGTTCCCCGTTTTAATCAACCAATTTCTCCCCTCCTCCTACTTATCCTCAATATATGAACTACATTGTTTATCTGTTTTAGCTAGGGCCGAATTACTCCTAATTAAGCCTGGCAAGTCGCCTGGTTCGAGTAGCGCTCCTGCACTAGCGCTTCGAGAACTTGCTAACGAACTCTGCCTACCACTGTCAATCCTATTCCAAAAGTCTTTTGAAGGAGTTAAACTCGCTGAAGAATAGAAGTTGGCATTTATCACCTGGATCTTTAAGGGATTTTCATGGCTTAACTGCGAAAATCACCGTCCTGTTAGTTTTACTTGCCTCAAATGTAAAATAAGTGAGCGTATTATCAAAAGACATTAAATTGGATATCTGGAAAAACACTAAATGCTATGTGATGTCTGAAATGGCTTTCGTCTAGGACACTCTTGCTTCACGAGTGCTCTTTACGCGTCTGAGAAGTGAAAAAGGGCCACTGCTAAGAGTTATCAAGTAGATTTTATAGTTTGTGACTTTAATAAGGCTATTGATTGCGTACCGCAAGGCTTCTTTTACAGAGGATTGGGACGTAGGAATATGAGGAAGAATTTTCAACCAGATCAGGAGCTTCTTGTCCTTCAGAACACAGTGAGTTGTTGTTGGAAATTCTACCTCGGATCAGGCAAAATTTGAAAGTGCTGTCCCACGGGGTTCTGTTTTGGACCTGACACTCTTATTGTCTGCATATACAACTGCTTCAATGTCTTAAACTGTGAAGCTGTTATGTTTGCGGATGACATAAGAATATAGGCTGAAGTCAAATGCGCTGACAAAACAAAAGTTTGCTATCGAATATCGACAAACTGATTTTTTTGTTGACCAGGTTATGCCTGAAGTTTATTGTATTCAAGCGTGTGGTCCGACACATTAGCGCTGGTCTTTAACTATCTCCGACAAACCTACATTTTATTTATGGAACTACTTTGTCTGAAGTCGTTGAAAGACACCTTAGGAAGCCCCAAATTTATGTGGCGCACAAACTGAAGACTACTTCGCGTATTAAGTTTGTCCACCCTTCGGATATGGTCAACTATTTGGACAAGCAGGAAGTTGTCTACGAGATCTCGTGGGAAGCATGTGATGCTATGTATTGTGCTCAGACAGGAAAATCCACCTCTAAACGCATCCACGAACATCAGTTGGTAGTAAAGAGGCGAGGTCACCTTTCCCAATTAGTTATGCATACCCAGGACACCGGGTAAACCTTTGCTTTGAATAAAATTCTGATCTTCGCCATCTGTCCCTTCAAAAGTGGTCAAGAGTTCTTGAGGCGATACACTCAGATGAGTCATGCATCACCAGGTATATCGACTTAGATGCGGCATACAGCGACCTCAAGAAGAAATAGAAGAGATGAGAGCCAAACAGGACAGGCTGATACACCCGGCGGGTGCTTCATGACGTAAACATCACGCCACTATCAATTTGTAGTGCAATTCTAAATTCTAAAAGTTATGATTTTAACTGCTTTTGTCATATTTATTTTCCATTTGAATCTAACAATAACCCGGAGAACCAGTGTCCAAAATTTGCGTAATAAAGCTCTTTTTCCCATAGAACGTATTCAGTTTCTTACTGTGCTTAGGTTTATAGTATATTGTACACATCCACGTGTTCCTTTCCTTCTGGGTCGCTGCTTGTACGTCTCGGGCACGTTACAAATTGGTGTCAGCAGTGTCCTCATTATGGGCGATAATTCACTGGGGAAATTGGTTAAGAAGCTGCAGAAGCTCACCGTGCATTCTACGCCCCCACCAGAGAAGCTGACTCCCGAAACATATTTCGCTCGCTGGGAGGCGCGTTGCAAAGACTTCCTCCAGGGTCTCGATGCAGGGGCGCGCAGTGGGGCCATCCCTTGCCCTTCTTGACGACGAGGTTTACGATCTCGCCCTTTCGGCAGACATCTCGGCGGCCACAGCTTCCTCGGCTGTCCTCGATGGTCTTCGCGAAATTCTTTGGGAGTTCTGAACACCCTTGGGTCTTACAGACGGATTTCCATCGCCGTTATCAGCAACCTGGGGGAGTCGATCAATGACTTCCAGCAGGCCCTTCGGCTCCTCGGGCGTGAATCGCAAAGAAATACTAGCATTAACATACTTTGTTGAAGAATGTCGGTCGTACCTTCAGTATCGGCCATTCGTCGTGTGCCCGGATCATAGTTCTTTCGACGTGGTTTGAACTTTAAGAATCCTGAGGGGCAAATCGCTCGGTGGCAGGAAAAACTGGCGGAATATGAGTTCGAATGCGTGTTCCGACGGGGTCGCCAGCACGGAAATGCCGATGCTCTTTCAAGGAAACCGCATAGCCCACACGGTGAATGCCCGTCGTGTTCTGATGTCACTATATCCACTGTTGCGACCAGTGCCTACTCTGGGCTGCAGCTCAGAGAGACGATCCACATATATTCCATATTTATAACAGGAAGGTAAGCAACGCCAGGCACCCTCAGCAAGTCAGACCTAGCAGGCTATAGCTACGAAACGCAGTGCCTCCACAGCCTTTGAGAAAAACTGTCCATTGAGAACGGTGTCCTTTTCTACCGCGACAGCGAACAGTATCCGAAGCGCGTTGTGCTACCTCTTTCAATGGTGGACGACGTAGTAGAAAGGATGCATGCAGAACTGGGCCACTCCGGAATTCACAAAACCGAGTGGGGCCTTCGACGACGCTTTTTTTGGCCAAACCAAAAACGCGATATTCAGGACGTCATTCGGTCGTGTGAGTTCTTTTTGGTTTTTAAGTCACCCAACTAAGCATTAATGAGATGGTAGGGGTTTACCTTGTTCGGCTAATCGCATCATCTGTTAAAGGGCATAAGTTCATCCTAGTCATGGTGGATTTCTTTACCAAAATGGCAAAAGCTGTGCCTCTACCTAATGCGTCTGCGGTCACTGTGGCTAAAGCTATATTCAATTGTTTGGTTTCACAAGAGCGGTATGTTAGGAGGAGTTGAGAATTTGATTACTTATGGAAAACTCCGTTGTTTTTTTAGCAATTATTTTAAAACAAGTCTAGCAAGAGAGGGCGTTTTATGAACAACACCATAGTTATGAATGTCAGAGCGGTATCCAGTTTTAAAAACTAGTATTTTACTCGGCATTTTTCCATAATTGGAGGCGAAACCATTTTCGAGAAATACAGATAATAATTTCCTAAGTCAAGTTGAAACATATTTTAACTGTTTAATATCTGAGTTTGTAATCTTATCAGTTCCAACGATTGTGATTTTAAGGTGATCTATTAATTTTTGAATATTAGAAGGTGAGAAATTAATGGTTGCAAGAAGTGAACTTTAATTTGAAAGCAGAAGAATTAAGGGAATGATGCTAGTTTCAATGCTTAAGTGGTTGGCAAAAAAATTAACAATTCTGTTATGCCAAAATCCCGTGTTATGAAATTTTTGTTAGTGCCAAGTAAAGGCGGAGTTACATTCAGATGCTTAGCCGATGACCGGAACTGAAAGACTTGAGCAACAGATTTGGATGAATTGGCAACACTTAGTGCCAGAGAACCCCTAAGCCTATCTGGCGCAAGCGAAATTTTTAATGCTTATTCAAATATTTTGCAATCCTAAAAAGACCTGGTAAAGAGCTTTAGACGGATTGTTTAGTTGCTACCTTAATATTTTAAGTGGTTTTTGGAAAAAATGTGGAACATAAGAAGAGGTAGGCTCTGTCGGTGTGCTAACTACCTTCGGCATTTAGCTTATGGGTCTCAGTCTGAGTGTCAGCCTGACCTCA